>JAIWNE010000235.1:0-23808 GCA_025331445.1 Blakeslea trispora | reverse complement strand
CAACGATGGAAGCGATGTCAATGATGGCAAGATGAAAAAAAAAATGGTTTAAAATCATCTAATATGTGGCGTTTTATAGCAGGGGTAATGTCAATAAGATTGTTAGGGTAGTCAAGCTGGCGATCTCTAACTGCTCAAGCAACAACAACAACAACAAAAATACATTTATAAAATAAGCATAATAATAAATGAAAACAAAGATGAAAAAAAATATGATATTTAATATTTTCATCTTTTTGTTTTCATTTATTATTATGCTTATTTATAAATGTATTTTTGTTGTTGTTGTTGTTGCTTGAGCAGTTAGAGATCGCCGCTTGACTACCCCTAACAATCTTATTGACATTACCCCTGCTATAAAACGCCACATATTAGATGATTTTAAACCATTTTTTTTTCATCGTTGCCATCATTGACATCGCTTCCATCGTTGCTATTGTTGTTATTGCTGCTATTATCCAGTATTAGTGCTACTATCAGTATTATTGTTATCATTGATGTTATTGCTACTATACCTCTTGGTAATGCTCAAGATCTGAAATGCAAGTAACAAATGGCGACTCATAAGCTAAAGAGGGGCTATGCTTTATGATCTTGCAAACAAAGAAAAACAAGGTTGTGTTTGAATGCTCAGCTGTTGTTTATCGCTTGTTGTCGAATTGGCATATGTTGGAAAAGTGACAGACGCTATTAGCTAATGACTACCATTACTGCCACTAATACCATTATCATCATTATCATCATTATCATTCATTTGCTAATTCATAGGTTTATCCAATCATTGGCTCATAACATGATTCATAAGATTAATGGTTTACCGATTTACGCATCGAATGCTTTTCTCTTTATTATTATTATTATTAAGAAATAAGAGTGTGGTATTGTAAACACCACAACCAAACCAGTAGCTGTATTCAAAAAGGAGAATTACTCTACCAAGGTAAAGATGATCCAGAAGGTAAAGATGATCCAAAAGACAGAAGATAGAAAAAGTGGATTTAATCAAGTATGAACGAATTCATTGTTCTACAACTGACTATAGCTGCGTTACTCCTTAGCATGCTCTTTTTCTTTTTTTACTAAACGCGCGCTTTTTGATAAAGCAAATGCATTAGTGGCTAGTATCTATATTAAAAGCTTTGAAACTGAGCTTTGCTGTGATTTGCTTTGCTGTGATTTGCTTTGCTGTGATTTGCTTTGCTTATGATTTAACCATACAGGATTTTTATTACATTGGTAATAAGATGGTAATCATTAGTCACTGCTTATCTATCCAACTCTTTTATATGGTACCCCGACGAGGCTACATGCGCCATGAGAGCGATTTCTCACTGTGTTGACGCACTTTGGAGGAAAGGGCTGAAAACACGTTTGAAAAAAAAAATGGGTGTTCAATGTCCGCCCATGCTTGAGGGAGGGAATTTTTCTTGTCTTTTTTTTTTTTTTTAAAAATTTTTTTTTCTCTCTCTGATTAGTAGACATCAGGTTTAGTATATATGTACACGCACATAGGTATAGGTTATAGATCCTTCATGGTGGTTACTGCTGGTGTATGCCGAAGAAGAAGAAGAAGAAGAAGAAGAAGAAGAAGAAGAAGAAGAAGAAGAAGAAGAAGAAGAAGAAGAAGAAGAAGAGAAGAAGAAGAAGAAGAAAAAGAAGAAACCGATTGGTTAGGTGACTATCGCATATTGTTGACCATGTCTTTCTTTAAAAGCCGTTACACTAAGAGCCTTTCTCTCGTTCTGTAGTCCTCATCTCTCAAGCGATGTTGCTCATCTTCAACATCAGGTACTCAAGACTGACAAGAATGCTGTTCTGGTGTGCTCCGCTTATGCTTTGGTCTACCGGTCTGGTGTTTACAAATGATACGGCGCGTCTTTTGTTGTTCAGAAGAACTAGGTGACTATACTATCCTACTTGACTTACGGATACTGACATACCCCTTATTTCTTTTATACAGCTATTCAAGACTTGGTATGCGCTCTACTGGCTTTCTAGGCTACTATGATGCTATGGTCTTTTGGTCGTATGGTCTTTTGGTTATACCGCTTTTTACTACGCGGCCTTTTTTTTTCTTTATTTTTTTTTTTTTTTTTTCTTTGTTTCTTCATGATTCTGGTTACCCTCATCTCTCGATCGCCATGTTGCTCATCTTCGGAATCAGGCTCTCAAGCACGACAAAGATACAAGTCTTGGTATGTAACCTATATTTTTGATCTTGTCTCCTTGAAAGCTGTTATACTAAGCACTTGGTTTCTTAGTTCTGGTTATTCTTTTGTTTCAAACGCGATTCCGCTCATCTTTGAATTCACTTTGGAATCACTTTGCAACCACGACAAAAGTGGTCCTTCGGTATTTTCTGCTTATGCTCTTGTCCTCCTGGTTTGATGCTTACAAGTGCCACGACGCGTCTTTTGTTGTCCGGCAAAACTAGGTGACTATATCATCTTTCTTGAAATCACAGACAATAACTTTTCTTTTTTTTTTTTGCAGGTATTCAAGACTTGGCTTATCCTCTATTGGTCTTTTGGTCTTTTGGTCTTTTGGTCTTTTGGTCTTTTGGTCTCTCTGGTCTTTTGGTCTCTCTGGTCTCTCTGGTCTCTCTGGTCTCTCTGGTCTCTCTGGTCTCTCTGGTCTCTCTGGTCTCTCTGGTCTCTCTGGTCTCTCTGGTCTTTTGGTCTTTGCCTCTGATGCTTTTCGTTGGCCTGGTGTTATGCTGTGCAGTGAATCGGGTAATCATGCTATCTTTCTGAATTACGGATACTAATAAGGCCTTTTTCTTTTCTTTGCAGGTATTCAAGACGTGGTCGCTTCTATACCGGTCGAAATGTAAACCAGCATATATAGTGGACCAGCATATATAGTGGACCAGCATTGTTATGGATCAGCATTATTATGGATCAGCATTATTATGGATCAGCATTATTATGGATCAGCATTGTTATAGACCAGCAGCTATAGTGAACCAGCACTATTTTGGACCAGCACTATTTTGGACCAGCATCTATAGTGGACCAGCATCATTGAGGATGTTGGAATATGCTGTGCGAGCTTACGCTACTAACACCATTTTTTTCCTATTCCTTTGTGCGTGTACATGCAATGTCTACTAACTTGATGTCTTTTACTAACCTGATGTGTACTAACTATGACCTCTTTTTCTTCTCTTTTTTTTTTTTTAATCCTCATTCATTATGATCTATGGCCATAATAATAAAGTACAAAGTTTCAGGCTATCAGATCTCTTAAATAAAGCATCACCAGTAGTAAATAGCCGTAATAAAGTAAAACATAGAAGAAGTAGATAGAAGAGTAATGATTACAATAAAAGAATTTAATAAAATCAATAAAAACAATGAAATCGATGAAATCAATGAAAACACTAAAAAACAATGAAATCGATGAAATCAATGAAAACACTAAAAAACAATGAAATCGATGAAATCAATGAAAACACTAAAAAACAATGAAATCGATGAAATCAATGAAAACACTAAAAAACAATGAAATCGATGAAATCAATGAAAACACTAAAAAACAATGAAATCAATGAAATTAAATACACTATTTTTTTTCATCTTTGTTTTCATTTATTATTATGCTTATTTATAAATGTATTTTTGTTGTTGTTGTTGTTGCTTGAGCAGTTAGAGATCGCCAGCTTGACTACCCCTAACAATCTTATTGACATTACCCCTGCTATAAAACGCCACATATTAGATGATTTTAAACCATTTTTTTTTTCATCGTTGCCATCATTGACATCGCTTCCATCGTTGCTATTGTTGTTATTGCTGCTATTATCAGTATTAGTGCTACTATCAGTATTATTGTTATCATTGATGTTATTGCTACTATACCTCTTGGTAATGCTCAAGATCTGAAATGCAAGTAACAAATGGCGACTCATAAGCTAAAGAGGGGCTATGCTTTATGATCTTGCAAACAAAGAAAAACAAGGTTGTGTTTGAATGCTCAGCTGTTGTT
This sequence comes from Blakeslea trispora, assembly GCA_025331445.1. Lineage (NCBI taxonomy): Eukaryota > Fungi > Mucoromycota > Mucoromycetes > Mucorales > Choanephoraceae > Blakeslea > Blakeslea trispora. Next base: position 19,821 of record JAIWNE010000235.1, on the reverse strand, counting down.
TATCGCTTGTTGTCGAATTGGCATATGTTGGAAAAGTGACAGACGCTATTAGCTAATGACTACCATTACTGCCACTAATACCATTATCATCATTATCATCATTATCATTCATTTGCTAATTCATAGGTTTATCCAATCATTGGCTCATAACATGATTCATAAGATTAATGGTTTACCGATTTACGCATCGAATGCTTTTCTCTTTATTATTATTATTATTAAGAAATAAGAGTGTGGTATTGTAAACACCACAACCAAACCAGTAGCTGTATTCAAAAAGGAGAATTACTCTACCAAGGTAAAGATGATCCAGAAGGTAAAGATGATCCAAAAGACAGAAGATAGAAAAAGTGGATTTAATCAAGTATGAACGAATTCATTGTTCTACAACTGACTATAGCTGCGTTACTCCTTAGCATGCTCTTTTTCTTTTTTTACTAAACGCGCGCTTTTTGATAAAGCAAATGCATTAGTGGCTAGTATCTATATTAAAAGCTTTGAAACTGAGCTTTGCTGTGATTTGCTTTGCTGTGATTTGCTTTGCTGTGATTTGCTTTGCTTATGATTTAACCATACAGGATTTTTATTACATTGGTAATAAGATGGTAATCATTAGTCACTGCTTATCTATCCAACTCTTTTATATGGTACCCCGACGAGGCTACATGCGCCATGAGAGCGATTTCTCACTGTGTTGACGCACTTTGGAGGAAAGGGCTGAAAACACGTTTGAAAAAAAAAATGGGTGTTCAATGTCCGCCCATGCTTGAGGGAGGGAATTTTTCTTGTCTTTTTTTTTTTTTTTAAAAATTTTTTTTTCTCTCTCTGATTAGTAGACATCAGGTTTAGTATATATGTACACGCACATAGGTATAGGTTATAGATCCTTCATGGTGGTTACTGCTGGTGTATGCCGAAGAAGAAGAAGAAGAAGAAGAAGAAGAAGAAGAAGAAGAAGAAGAAGAAGAAGAAGAAGAAGAAGAAGAAGAAGAAGAAGAAGAAGAAGAAGAAGAAGAAAAAGAAGAAACCGATTGGTTAGGTGACTATCGCATATTGTTGACCATGTCTTTCTTTAAAAGCCGTTACACTAAGAGCCTTTCTCTCGTTCTGTAGTCCTCATCTCTCAAGCGATGTTGCTCATCTTCAACATCAGGTACTCAAGACTGACAAGAATGCTGTTCTGGTGTGCTCCGCTTATGCTTTGGTCTACCGGTCTGGTGTTTACAAATGATACGGCGCGTCTTTTGTTGTTCAGAAGAACTAGGTGACTATACTATCCTACTTGACTTACGGATACTGACATACCCCTTATTTCTTTTATACAGCTATTCAAGACTTGGTATGCGCTCTACTGGCTTTCTAGGCTACTATGATGCTATGGTCTTTTGGTCGTATGGTCTTTTGGTTATACCGCTTTTTACTACGCGGCCTTTTTTTTTCTTTATTTTTTTTTTTTTTTTTTCTTTGTTTCTTCATGATTCTGGTTACCCTCATCTCTCGATCGCCATGTTGCTCATCTTCGGAATCAGGCTCTCAAGCACGACAAAGATACAAGTCTTGGTATGTAACCTATATTTTTGATCTTGTCTCCTTGAAAGCTGTTATACTAAGCACTTGGTTTCTTAGTTCTGGTTATTCTTTTGTTTCAAACGCGATTCCGCTCATCTTTGAATTCACTTTGGAATCACTTTGCAACCACGACAAAAGTGGTCCTTCGGTATTTTCTGCTTATGCTCTTGTCCTCCTGGTTTGATGCTTACAAGTGCCACGACGCGTCTTTTGTTGTCCGGCAAAACTAGGTGACTATATCATCTTTCTTGAAATCACAGACAATAACTTTTCTTTTTTTTTTTTGCAGGTATTCAAGACTTGGCTTATCCTCTATTGGTCTTTTGGTCTTTTGGTCTTTTGGTCTTTTGGTCTTTTGGTCTCTCTGGTCTTTTGGTCTCTCTGGTCTCTCTGGTCTCTCTGGTCTCTCTGGTCTCTCTGGTCTCTCTGGTCTCTCTGGTCTCTCTGGTCTCTCTGGTCTCTCTGGTCTTTTGGTCTTTGCCTCTGATGCTTTTCGTTGGCCTGGTGTTATGCTGTGCAGTGAATCGGGTAATCATGCTATCTTTCTGAATTACGGATACTAATAAGGCCTTTTTCTTTTCTTTGCAGGTATTCAAGACGTGGTCGCTTCTATACCGGTCGAAATGTAAACCAGCATATATAGTGGACCAGCATATATAGTGGACCAGCATTGTTATGGATCAGCATTATTATGGATCAGCATTATTATGGATCAGCATTATTATGGATCAGCATTGTTATAGACCAGCAGCTATAGTGAACCAGCACTATTTTGGACCAGCACTATTTTGGACCAGCATCTATAGTGGACCAGCATCATTGAGGATGTTGGAATATGCTGTGCGAGCTTACGCTACTAACACCATTTTTTTCCTATTCCTTTGTGCGTGTACATGCAATGTCTACTAACTTGATGTCTTTTACTAACCTGATGTGTACTAACTATGACCTCTTTTTCTTCTCTTTTTTTTTTTTTAATCCTCATTCATTATGATCTATGGCCATAATAATAAAGTACAAAGTTTCAGGCTATCAGATCTCTTAAATAAAGCATCACCAGTAGTAAATAGCCGTAATAAAGTAAAACATAGAAGAAGTAGATAGAAGAGTAATGATTACAATAAAAGAATTTAATAAAATCAATAAAAACAATGAAATCGATGAAATCAATGAAAACACTAAAAAACAATGAAATCGATGAAATCAATGAAAACACTAAAAAACAATGAAATCGATGAAATCAATGAAAACACTAAAAAACAATGAAATCGATGAAATCAATGAAAACACTAAAAAACAATGAAATCGATGAAATCAATGAAAACACTAAAAAACAATGAAATCAATGAAATTAAATACACTATTTTTTTTCATCTTTGTTTTCATTTATTATTATGCTTATTTATAAATGTATTTTTGTTGTTGTTGTTGTTGCTTGAGCAGTTAGAGATCGCCAGCTTGACTACCCCTAACAATCTTATTGACATTACCCCTGCTATAAAACGCCACATATTAGATGATTTTAAACCATTTTTTTTTTCATCGTTGCCATCATTGACATCGCTTCCATCGTTGCTATTGTTGTTATTGCTGCTATTATCAGTATTAGTGCTACTATCAGTATTATTGTTATCATTGATGTTATTGCTACTATACCTCTTGGTAATGCTCAAGATCTGAAATGCAAGTAACAAATGGCGACTCATAAGCTAAAGAGGGGCTATGCTTTATGATCTTGCAAACAAAGAAAAACAAGGTTGTGTTTGAATGCTCAGCTGTTGTTTATCGCTTGTTGTCGAATTGGCATATGTTGGAAAAGTGACAGACGCTATTAGCTAATGACTACCATTACTGCCACTAATACCATTATCATCATTATCATCATTATCATTCATTTGCTAATTCATAGGTTTATCCAATCATTGGCTCATAACATGATTCATAAGATTAATGGTTTACCGATTTACGCATCGAATGCTTTTCTCTTTATTATTATTATTATTAAGAAATAAGAGTGTGGTATTGTAAACACCACAACCAAACCAGTAGCTGTATTCAAAAAGGAGAATTACTCTACCAAGGTAAAGATGATCCAGAAGGTAAAGATGATCCAAAAGACAGAAGATAGAAAAAGTGGATTTAATCAAGTATGAACGAATTCATTGTTCTACAACTGACTATAGCTGCGTTACTCCTTAGCATGCTCTTTTTCTTTTTTTACTAAACGCGCGCTTTTTGATAAAGCAAATGCATTAGTGGCTAGTATCTATATTAAAAGCTTTGAAACTGAGCTTTGCTGTGATTTGCTTTGCTGTGATTTGCTTTGCTGTGATTTGCTTTGCTTATGATTTAACCATACAGGATTTTTATTACATTGGTAATAAGATGGTAATCATTAGTCACTGCTTATCTATCCAACTCTTTTATATGGTACCCCGACGAGGCTACATGCGCCATGAGAGCGATTTCTCACTGTGTTGACGCACTTTGGAGGAAAGGGCTGAAAACACGTTTGAAAAAAAAAATGGGTGTTCAATGTCCGCCCATGCTTGAGGGAGGGAATTTTTCTTGTCTTTTTTTTTTTTTTTAAAAATTTTTTTTTCTCTCTCTGATTAGTAGACATCAGGTTTAGTATATATGTACACGCACATAGGTATAGGTTATAGATCCTTCATGGTGGTTACTGCTGGTGTATGCCGAAGAAGAAGAAGAAGAAGAAGAAGAAGAAGAAGAAGAAGAAGAAGAAGAAGAAGAAGAAGAAGAAGAAGAAGAAGAAGAAGAAGAAGAAGAAGAAGAAGAAAAAGAAGAAACCGATTGGTTAGGTGACTATCGCATATTGTTGACCATGTCTTTCTTTAAAAGCCGTTACACTAAGAGCCTTTCTCTCGTTCTGTAGTCCTCATCTCTCAAGCGATGTTGCTCATCTTCAACATCAGGTACTCAAGACTGACAAGAATGCTGTTCTGGTGTGCTCCGCTTATGCTTTGGTCTACCGGTCTGGTGTTTACAAATGATACGGCGCGTCTTTTGTTGTTCAGAAGAACTAGGTGACTATACTATCCTACTTGACTTACGGATACTGACATACCCCTTATTTCTTTTATACAGCTATTCAAGACTTGGTATGCGCTCTACTGGCTTTCTAGGCTACTATGATGCTATGGTCTTTTGGTCGTATGGTCTTTTGGTTATACCGCTTTTTACTACGCGGCCTTTTTTTTTCTTTATTTTTTTTTTTTTTTTTTCTTTGTTTCTTCATGATTCTGGTTACCCTCATCTCTCGATCGCCATGTTGCTCATCTTCGGAATCAGGCTCTCAAGCACGACAAAGATACAAGTCTTGGTATGTAACCTATATTTTTGATCTTGTCTCCTTGAAAGCTGTTATACTAAGCACTTGGTTTCTTAGTTCTGGTTATTCTTTTGTTTCAAACGCGATTCCGCTCATCTTTGAATTCACTTTGGAATCACTTTGCAACCACGACAAAAGTGGTCCTTCGGTATTTTCTGCTTATGCTCTTGTCCTCCTGGTTTGATGCTTACAAGTGCCACGACGCGTCTTTTGTTGTCCGGCAAAACTAGGTGACTATATCATCTTTCTTGAAATCACAGACAATAACTTTTCTTTTTTTTTTTTGCAGGTATTCAAGACTTGGCTTATCCTCTATTGGTCTTTTGGTCTTTTGGTCTTTTGGTCTTTTGGTCTTTTGGTCTCTCTGGTCTTTTGGTCTCTCTGGTCTCTCTGGTCTCTCTGGTCTCTCTGGTCTCTCTGGTCTCTCTGGTCTCTCTGGTCTCTCTGGTCTCTCTGGTCTCTCTGGTCTTTTGGTCTTTGCCTCTGATGCTTTTCGTTGGCCTGGTGTTATGCTGTGCAGTGAATCGGGTAATCATGCTATCTTTCTGAATTACGGATACTAATAAGGCCTTTTTCTTTTCTTTGCAGGTATTCAAGACGTGGTCGCTTCTATACCGGTCGAAATGTAAACCAGCATATATAGTGGACCAGCATATATAGTGGACCAGCATTGTTATGGATCAGCATTATTATGGATCAGCATTATTATGGATCAGCATTATTATGGATCAGCATTGTTATAGACCAGCAGCTATAGTGAACCAGCACTATTTTGGACCAGCACTATTGTTGGACCAGCATCTATAGTGGACCAGCATCATTGAGGATGTTGGAATATAGGAAAAAACATGGTGTTAGTAGCGTAAGCTCGCACAGCATATTCCAACATCCTCAATGATGCTGGTCCACTATAGATGCTGGTCCAAAATAGTGCTGGTCCAAAATAGTGCTGGTTCACTATAGCTGCTGGTCTATAACAATGCTGATCCATAATAATGCTGATCCATAATAATGCTGATCCATAATAATGCTGATCCATAACAATGCTGGTCCACTATATATGCTGGTCCACTATATATGCTGGTTTACATTTCGACCGGTATAGAAGCGACCACGTCTTGAATACCTGCAAAGAAAAGAAAAAGGCCTTATTAGTATCCGTAATTCAGAAAGATAGCATGATTACCCGATTCACTGCACAGCATAACACCAGGCCAACGAAAAGCATCAGAGGCAAAGACCAAAAGACCAGAGAGACCAGAGAGACCAGAGAGACCAGAGAGACCAGAGAGACCAGAGAGACCAGAGAGACCAGAGAGACCAGAGAGACCAGAGAGACAAAGACCAGAGAGACCAAAAGACCAAAAGACCAAAAGACCAAAAGACCAAAAGACCAATAGAGGATAAGCCAAGTCTTGAATACCTGCAAAAAAAAAAAAGAAAAGTTATTGTCTGTGATTTCAAGAAAGATGATATAGTCACCTAGTTTTGCCGGACAACAAAAGACGCGTCGTGGCACTTGTAAGCATCAAACCAGGAGGACAAGAGCATAAGCAGAAAATACCGAAGGACCACTTTTGTCGTGGTTGCAAAGTGATTCCAAAGTGAATTCAAAGATGAGCGGAATCGCGTTTGAAACAAAAGAATAACCAGAACTAAGAAACCAAGTGCTTAGTATAACAGCTTTCAAGGAGACAAGATCAAAAATATAGGTTACATACCAAGACTTGTATCTTTGTCGTGCTTGAGAGCCTGATTCCGAAGATGAGCAACATGGCGATCGAGAGATGAGGGTAACCAGAATCATGAAGAAACAAAGAAAAAAAAAAAAAAAAAATAAAGAAAAAAAAAGGCCGCGTAGTAAAAAGCGGTATAACCAAAAGACCATACGACCAAAAGACCATAGCATCATAGTAGCCTAGAAAGCCAGTAGAGCGCATACCAAGTCTTGAATAGCTGTATAAAAGAAATAAGGGGTATGTCAGTATCCGTAAGTCAAGTAGGATAGTATAGTCACCTAGTTCTTCTGAACAACAAAAGACGCGCCGTATCATTTGTAAACACCAGACCGGTAGACCAAAGCATAAGCGGAGCACACCAGAACAGCATTCTTGTCAGTCTTGAGTACCTGATGTTGAAGATGAGCAACATCGCTTGAGAGATGAGGACTACAGAACGAGAGAAAGGCTCTTAGTGTAACGGCTTTTAAAGAAAGACATGGTCAACAATATGCGATAGTCACCTAACCAATCGGTTTCTTCTTTTTCTTCTTCTTCTTCTTCTTCTTCTTCTTCTTCTTCTTCTTCTTCTTCTTCTTCTTCTTCTTCTTCTTCTTCTTCTTCTTCTTCTTCTTCTTCTTCTTCGGCATACACCAGCAGTAACCACCATGAAGGATCTATAACCTATACCTATGTGCGTGTACATATATACTAAACCTGATGTCTACTAATCAGAGAGAGAAAAAAAAATTTTTAAAAAAAAAAAAAAAGACAAGAAAAATTCCCTCCCTCAAGCATGGGCGGACATTGAACACCCATTTTTTTTTTCAAACGTGTTTTCAGCCCTTTCCTCCAAAGTGCGTCAACACAGTGAGAAATCGCTCTCATGGCGCATGTAGCCTCGTCGGGGTACCATATAAAAGAGTTGGATAGATAAGCAGTGACTAATGATTACCATCTTATTACCAATGTAATAAAAATCCTGTATGGTTAAATCATAAGCAAAGCAAATCACAGCAAAGCAAATCACAGCAAAGCAAATCACAGCAAAGCTCAGTTTCAAAGCTTTTAATATAGATACTAGCCACTAATGCATTTGCTTTATCAAAAAGCGCGCGTTTAGTAAAAAAAGAAAAAGAGCATGCTAAGGAGTAACGCAGCTATAGTCAGTTGTAGAACAATGAATTCGTTCATACTTGATTAAATCCACTTTTTCTATCTTCTGTCTTTTGGATCATCTTTACCTTCTGGATCATCTTTACCTTGGTAGAGTAATTCTCCTTTTTGAATACAGCTACTGGTTTGGTTGTGGTGTTTACAATACCACACTCTTATTTCTTAATAATAATAATAATAAAGAGAAAAGCATTCGATGCGTAAATCGGTAAACCATTAATCTTATGAATCATGTTATGAGCCAATGATTGGATAAACCTATGAATTAGCAAATGAATGATAATGATGATAATGATGATAATGGTATTAGTGGCAGTAATGGTAGTCATTAGCTAATAGCGTCTGTCACTTTTCCAACATATGCCAATTCGACAACAAGCGATAAACAACAGCTGAGCATTCAAACACAACCTTGTTTTTCTTTGTTTGCAAGATCATAAAGCATAGCCCCTCTTTAGCTTATGAGTCGCCATTTGTTACTTGCATTTCAGATCTTGAGCATTACCAAGAGGTATAGTAGCAATAACATCAATGATAACAATAATACTGATAGTAGCACTAATACTGATAATAGCAGCAATAACAACAATAGCAACGATGGAAGCGATGTCAATGATGGCAACGATGAAAAAAAAAATGGTTTAAAATCATCTAATATGTGGCGTTTTATAGCAGGGGTAATGTCAATAAGATTGTTAGGGGTAGTCAAGCTGGCGATCTCTAACTGCTCAAGCAACAACAACAACAACAAAAATACATTTATAAATAAGCATAATAATAAATGAAAACAAAGATGAAAAAAAATAGTGTATTTAATTTCATTGATTTCATTGTTTTTTAGTGTTTTCATTGATTTCATCGATTTCATTGTTTTTTAGTGTTTTCATTGATTTCATCGATTTCATTGTTTTTTAGTGTTTTCATTGATTTCATCGATTTCATTGTTTTTTAGTGTTTTCATTGATTTCATCGATTTCATTGTTTTTTAGTGTTTTCATTGATTTCATCGATTTCATTGTTTTTATTGATTTTATTAAATTCTTTTATTGTAATCATTACTCTTCTATCTACTTCTTCTATGTTTTACTTTATTACGGCTATTTACTACTGGTGATGCTTTATTTAAGAGATCTGATAGCCTGAAACTTTGTACTTTATTATTATGGCCATAGATCATAATGAATGAGGATTAAAAAAAAAAAAAGAGAAGAAAAAGAGGTCATAGTTAGTACACATCAGGTTAGTAAAAGACATCAAGTTAGTAGACATTGCATGTACACGCACAAAGGAATAGGAAAAAAATGGTGTTAGTAGCGTAAGCTCGCACAGCATATTCCAACATCCTCAATGATGCTGGTCCACTATAGATGCTGGTCCAAAATAGTGCTGGTCCAAAATAGTGCTGGTTCACTATAGCTGCTGGTCTATAACAATGCTGATCCATAATAATGCTGATCCATAATAATGCTGATCCATAATAATGCTGATCCATAACAATGCTGGTCCACTATATATGCTGGTCCACTATATATGCTGGTTTACATTTCGACCGGTATAGAAGCGACCACGTCTTGAATACCTGCAAAGAAAAGAAAAAGGCCTTATTAGTATCCGTAATTCAGAAAGATAGCATGATTACCCGATTCACTGCACAGCATAACACCAGGCCAACGAAAAGCATCAGAGGCAAAGACCAAAAGACCAGAGAGACCAGAGAGACCAGAGAGACCAGAGAGACCAGAGAGACCAGAGAGACCAGAGAGACCAGAGAGACCAGAGAGACCAGAGAGACCAAAAGACCAGAGAGACCAAAAGACCAAAAGACCAAAAGACCAAAAGACCAAAAGACCAATAGAGGATAAGCCAAGTCTTGAATACCTGCAAAAAAAAAAAAGAAAAGTTATTGTCTGTGATTTCAAGAAAGATGATATAGTCACCTAGTTTTGCCGGACAACAAAAGACGCGTCGTGGCACTTGTAAGCATCAAACCAGGAGGACAAGAGCATAAGCAGAAAATACCGAAGGACCACTTTTGTCGTGGTTGCAAAGTGATTCCAAAGTGAATTCAAAGATGAGCGGAATCGCGTTTGAAACAAAAGAATAACCAGAACTAAGAAACCAAGTGCTTAGTATAACAGCTTTCAAGGAGACAAGATCAAAAATATAGGTTACATACCAAGACTTGTATCTTTGTCGTGCTTGAGAGCCTGATTCCGAAGATGAGCAACATGGCGATCGAGAGATGAGGGTAACCAGAATCATGAAGAAACAAAGAAAAAAAAAAAAAAAAAATAAAGAAAAAAAAAGGCCGCGTAGTAAAAAGCGGTATAACCAAAAGACCATACGACCAAAAGACCATAGCATCATAGTAGCCTAGAAAGCCAGTAGAGCGCATACCAAGTCTTGAATAGCTGTATAAAAGAAATAAGGGGTATGTCAGTATCCGTAAGTCAAGTAGGATAGTATAGTCACCTAGTTCTTCTGAACAACAAAAGACGCGCCGTATCATTTGTAAACACCAGACCGGTAGACCAAAGCATAAGCGGAGCACACCAGAACAGCATTCTTGTCAGTCTTGAGTACCTGATGTTGAAGATGAGCAACATCGCTTGAGAGATGAGGACTACAGAACGAGAGAAAGGCTCTTAGTGTAACGGCTTTTAAAGAAAGACATGGTCAACAATATGCGATAGTCACCTAACCAATCGGTTTCTTCTTTTTCTTCTTCTTCTTCTTCTTCTTCTTCTTCTTCTTCTTCTTCTTCTTCTTCTTCTTCTTCTTCTTCTTCTTCTTCTTCTTCTTCTTCTTCTTCTTCTTCTTCTTCGGCATACACCAGCAGTAACCACCATGAAGGATCTATAACCTATACCTATGTGCGTGTACATATATACTAAACCTGATGTCTACTAATCAGAGAGAGAAAAAAAAATTTTTAAAAAAAAAAAAAAAGACAAGAAAAATTCCCTCCCTCAAGCATGGGCGGACATTGAACACCCATTTTTTTTTTCAAACGTGTTTTCAGCCCTTTCCTCCAAAGTGCGTCAACACAGTGAGAAATCGCTCTCATGGCGCATGTAGCCTCGTCGGGGTACCATATAAAAGAGTTGGATAGATAAGCAGTGACTAATGATTACCATCTTATTACCAATGTAATAAAAATCCTGTATGGTTAAATCATAAGCAAAGCAAATCACAGCAAAGCAAATCACAGCAAAGCAAATCACAGCAAAGCTCAGTTTCAAAGCTTTTAATATAGATACTAGCCACTAATGCATTTGCTTTATCAAAAAGCGCGCGTTTAGTAAAAAAAGAAAAAGAGCATGCTAAGGAGTAACGCAGCTATAGTCAGTTGTAGAACAATGAATTCGTTCATACTTGATTAAATCCACTTTTTCTATCTTCTGTCTTTTGGATCATCTTTACCTTCTGGATCATCTTTACCTTGGTAGAGTAATTCTCCTTTTTGAATACAGCTACTGGTTTGGTTGTGGTGTTTACAATACCACACTCTTATTTCTTAATAATAATAATAATAAAGAGAAAAGCATTCGATGCGTAAATCGGTAAACCATTAATCTTATGAATCATGTTATGAGCCAATGATTGGATAAACCTATGAATTAGCAAATGAATGATAATGATGATAATGATGATAATGGTATTAGTGGCAGTAATGGTAGTCATTAGCTAATAGCGTCTGTCACTTTTCCAACATATGCCAATTCGACAACAAGCGATAAACAACAGCTGAGCATTCAAACACAACCTTGTTTTTCTTTGTTTGCAAGATCATAAAGCATAGCCCCTCTTTAGCTTATGAGTCGCCATTTGTTACTTGCATTTCAGATCTTGAGCATTACCAAGAGGTATAGTAGCAATAACATCAATGATAACAATAATACTGATAGTAGCACTAATACTGATAATAGCAGCAATAACAACAATAGCAACGATGGAAGCGATGTCAATGATGGCAACGATGAAAAAAAAAATGGTTTAAAATCATCTAATATGTGGCGTTTTATAGCAGGGGTAATGTCAATAAGATTGTTAGGGGTAGTCAAGCTGGCGATCTCTAACTGCTCAAGCAACAACAACAACAACAAAAATACATTTATAAATAAGCATAATAATAAATGAAAACAAAGATGAAAAAAAATAGTGTATTTAATTTCATTGATTTCATTGTTTTTTAGTGTTTTCATTGATTTCATCGATTTCATTGTTTTTTAGTGTTTTCATTGATTTCATCGATTTCATTGTTTTTTAGTGTTTTCATTGATTTCATCGATTTCATTGTTTTTTAGTGTTTTCATTGATTTCATCGATTTCATTGTTTTTTAGTGTTTTCATTGATTTCATCGATTTCATTGTTTTTATTGATTTTATTAAATTCTTTTATTGTAATCATTACTCTTCTATCTACTTCTTCTATGTTTTACTTTATTACGGCTATTTACTACTGGTGATGCTTTATTTAAGAGATCTGATAGCCTGAAACTTTGTACTTTATTATTATGGCCATAGATCATAATGAATGAGGATTAAAAAAAAAAAAAGAGAAGAAAAAGAGGTCATAGTTAGTACACATCAGGTTAGTAAAAGACATCAAGTTAGTAGACATTGCATGTACACGCACAAAGGAATAGGAAAAAAATGGTGTTAGTAGCGTAAGCTCGCACAGCATATTCCAACATCCTCAATGATGCTGGTCCACTATAGATGCTGGTCCAAAATAGTGCTGGTCCAAAATAGTGCTGGTTCACTATAGCTGCTGGTCTATAACAATGCTGATCCATAATAATGCTGATCCATAATAATGCTGATCCATAATAATGCTGATCCATAACAATGCTGGTCCACTATATATGCTGGTCCACTATATATGCTGGTTTACATTTCGACCGGTATAGAAGCGACCACGTCTTGAATACCTGCAAAGAAAAGAAAAAGGCCTTATTAGTATCCGTAATTCAGAAAGATAGCATGATTACCCGATTCACTGCACAGCATAACACCAGGCCAACGAAAAGCATCAGAGGCAAAGACCAAAAGACCAGAGAGACCAGAGAGACCAGAGAGACCAGAGAGACCAGAGAGACCAGAGAGACCAGAGAGACCAGAGAGACCAGAGAGACCAGAGAGACCAAAAGACCAGAGAGACCAAAAGACCAAAAGACCAAAAGACCAAAAGACCAAAAGACCAATAGAGGATAAGCCAAGTCTTGAATACCTGCAAAAAAAAAAAAGAAAAGTTATTGTCTGTGATTTCAAGAAAGATGATATAGTCACCTAGTTTTGCCGGACAACAAAAGACGCGTCGTGGCACTTGTAAGCATCAAACCAGGAGGACAAGAGCATAAGCAGAAAATACCGAAGGACCACTTTTGTCGTGGTTGCAAAGTGATTCCAAAGTGAATTCAAAGATGAGCGGAATCGCGTTTGAAACAAAAGAATAACCAGAACTAAGAAACCAAGTGCTTAGTATAACAGCTTTCAAGGAGACAAGATCAAAAATATAGGTTACATACCAAGACTTGTATCTTTGTCGTGCTTGAGAGCCTGATTCCGAAGATGAGCAACATGGCGATCGAGAGATGAGGGTAACCAGAATCATGAAGAAACAAAGAAAAAAAAAAAAAAAAAATAAAGAAAAAAAAAGGCCGCGTAGTAAAAAGCGGTATAACCAAAAGACCATACGACCAAAAGACCATAGCATCATAGTAGCCTAGAAAGCCAGTAGAGCGCATACCAAGTCTTGAATAGCTGTATAAAAGAAATAAGGGGTATGTCAGTATCCGTAAGTCAAGTAGGATAGTATAGTCACCTAGTTCTTCTGAACAACAAAAGACGCGCCGTATCATTTGTAAACACCAGACCGGTAGACCAAAGCATAAGCGGAGCACACCAGAACAGCATTCTTGTCAGTCTTGAGTACCTGATGTTGAAGATGAGCAACATCGCTTGAGAGATGAGGACTACAGAACGAGAGAAAGGCTCTTAGTGTAACGGCTTTTAAAGAAAGACATGGTCAACAATATGCGATAGTCACCTAACCAATCGGTTTCTTCTTTTTCTTCTTCTTCTTCTTCTTCTTCTTCTTCTTCTTCTTCTTCTTCTTCTTCTTCTTCTTCTTCTTCTTCTTCTTCTTCTTCTTCTTCTTCTTCTTCTTCTTCGGCATACACCAGCAGTAACCACCATGAAGGATCTATAACCTATACCTATGTGCGTGTACATATATACTAAACCTGATGTCTACTAATCAGAGAGAGAAAAAAAAATTTTTAAAAAAAAAAAAAAAGACAAGAAAAATTCCCTCCCTCAAGCATGGGCGGACATTGAACACCCATTTTTTTTTTCAAACGTGTTTTCAGCCCTTTCCTCCAAAGTGCGTCAACACAGTGAGAAATCGCTCTCATGGCGCATGTAGCCTCGTCGGGGTACCATATAAAAGAGTTGGATAGATAAGCAGTGACTAATGATTACCATCTTATTACCAATGTAATAAAAATCCTGTATGGTTAAATCATAAGCAAAGCAAATCACAGCAAAGCAAATCACAGCAAAGCAAATCACAGCAAAGCTCAGTTTCAAAGCTTTTAATATAGATACTAGCCACTAATGCATTTGCTTTATCAAAAAGCGCGCGTTTAGTAAAAAAAGAAAAAGAGCATGCTAAGGAGTAACGCAGCTATAGTCAGTTGTAGAACAATGAATTCGTTCATACTTGATTAAATCCACTTTTTCTATCTTCTGTCTTTTGGATCATCTTTACCTTCTGGATCATCTTTACCTTGGTAGAGTAATTCTCCTTTTTGAATACAGCTACTGGTTTGGTTGTGGTGTTTACAATACCACACTCTTATTTCTTAATAATAATAATAATAAAGAGAAAAGCATTCGATGCGTAAATCGGTAAACCATTAATCTTATGAATCATGTTATGAGCCAATGATTGGATAAACCTATGAATTAGCAAATGAATGATAATGATGATAATGATGATAATGGTATTAGTGGCAGTAATGGTAGTCATTAGCTAATAGCGTCTGTCACTTTTCCAACATATGCCAATTCGACAACAAGCGATAAACAACAGCTGAGCATTCAAACACAACCTTGTTTTTCTTTGTTTGCAAGATCATAAAGCATAGCCCCTCTTTAGCTTATGAGTCGCCATTTGTTACTTGCATTTCAGATCTTGAGCATTACCAAGAGGTATAGTAGCAATAACATCAATGATAACAATAATACTGATAGTAGCACTAATACTGATAATAGCAGCAATAACAACAATAGCAACGATGGAAGCGATGTCAATGATGGCAACGATGAAAAAAAAAATGGTTTAAAATCATCTAATATGTGGCGTTTTATAGCAGGGGTAATGTCAATAAGATTGTTAGGGGTAGTCAAGCTGGCGATCTCTAACTGCTCAAGCAACAACAACAACAACAAAAATACATTTATAAATAAGCATAATAATAAATGAAAACAAAGATGAAAAAAAATAGTGTATTTAATTTCATTGATTTCATTGTTTTTTAGTGTTTTCATTGATTTCATCGATTTCATTGTTTTTTAGTGTTTTCATTGATTTCATCGATTTCATTGTTTTTTAGTGTTTTCATTGATTTCATCGATTTCATTGTTTTTTAGTGTTTTCATTGATTTCATCGATTTCATTGTTTTTATTGATTTTATTAAATTCTTTTATTGTAATCATTACTCTTCTATCTACTTCTTCTATGTTTTACTTTATTACGGCTATTTACTACTGGTGATGCTTTATTTAAGAGATCTGATAGCCTGAAACTTTGTACTTTATTATTATGGCCATAGATCATAATGAATGAGGATTAAAAAAAAAAAAAGAGAAGAAAAAGAGGTCATAGTTAGTACACATCAGGTTAGTAAAAGACATCAAGTTAGTAGACATTGCATGTACACGCACAAAGGAATAGGAAAAAAATGGTGTTAGTAGCGTAAGCTCGCACAGCATATTCCAACATCCTCAATGATGCTGGTCCACTATAGATGCTGGTCCAAAATAGTGCTGGTCCAAAATAGTGCTGGTTCACTATAGCTGCTGGTCTATAACAATGCTGATCCATAATAATGCTGATCCATAATAATGCTGATCCATAATAATGCTGATCCATAACAATGCTGGTCCACTATATATGCTGGTCCACTATATATGCTGGTTTACATTTCGACCGGTATAGAAGCGACCACGTCTTGAATACCTGCAAAGAAAAGAAAAAGGCCTTATTAGTATCCGTAATTCAGAAAGATAGCATGATTACCCGATTCACTGCACAGCATAACACCAGGCCAACGAAAAGCATCAGAGGCAAAGACCAAAAGACCAGAGAGACCAGAGAGACCAGAGAGACCAGAGAGACCAGAGAGACCAGAGAGACCAGAGAGACCAGAGAGACCAGAGAGACCAGAGAGACCAAAAGACCAGAGAGACCAAAAGACCAAAAGACCAAAAGACCAAAAGACCAAAAGACCAATAGAGGATAAGCCAAGTCTTGAATACCTGCAAAAAAAAAAAAGAAAAGTTATTGTCTGTGATTTCAAGAAAGATGATATAGTCACCTAGTTTTGCCGGACAACAAAAGACGCGTCGTGGCACTTGTAAGCATCAAACCAGGAGGACAAGAGCATAAGCAGAAAATACCGAAGGACCACTTTTGTCGTGGTTGCAAAGTGATTCCAAAGTGAATTCAAAGATGAGCGGAATCGCGTTTGAAACAAAAGAATAACCAGAACTAAGAAACCAAGTGCTTAGTATAACAGCTTTCAAGGAGACAAGATCAAAAATATAGGTTACATACCAAGACTTGTATCTTTGTCGTGCTTGAGAGCCTGATTCCGAAGATGAGCAACATGGCGATCGAGAGATGAGGGTAACCAGAATCATGAAGAAACAAAGAAAAAAAAAAAAAAAAATAAAGAAAAAAAAAGGCCGCGTAGTAAAAAGCGGTATAACCAAAAGACCATACGACCAAAAGACCATAGCATCATAGTAGCCTAGAAAGCCAGTAGAGCGCATACCAAGTCTTGAATAGCTGTATAAAAGAAATAAGGGGTATGTCAGTATCCGTAAGTCAAGTAGGATAGTATAGTCACCTAGTTCTTCTGAACAACAAAAGACGCGCCGTATCATTTGTAAACACCAGACCGGTAGACCAAAGCATAAGCGGAGCACACCAGAACAGCATTCTTGTCAGTCTTGAGTACCTGATGTTGAAGATGAGCAACATCGCTTGAGAGATGAGGACTACAGAACGAGAGAAAGGCTCTTAGTGTAACGGCTTTTAAAGAAAGACATGGTCAACAATATGCGATAGTCACCTAACCAATCGGTTTCTTCTTTTTCTTCTTCTTCTTCTTCTTCTTCTTCTTCTTCTTCTTCTTCTTCTTCTTCTTCTTCTTCTTCTTCTTCTTCTTCTTCTTCTTCTTCTTCTTCTTCTTCTTCGGCATACACCAGCAGTAACCACCATGAAGGATCTATAACCTATACCTATGTGCGTGTACATATATACTAAACCTGATGTCTACTAATCAGAGAGAGAAAAAAAAATTTTTAAAAAAAAAAAAAAAAGACAAGAAAAATTCCCTCCCTCAAGCATGGGCGGACATTGAACACCCATTTTTTTTTTCAAACGTGTTTTCAGCCCTTTCCTCCAAAGTGCGTCAACACAGTGAGAAATCGCTCTCATGGCGCATGTAGCCTCGTCGGGGTTTCAAAATTTTTGATTTTTTAACCCCGCGCGGTCTTCAAATATAATGAACATTTTTTGAGTTTTTTGTGGGTCATACGAAACTTGAATGAAATTTGGAGCAAGAGTTATTGTTATGCTTGTATTTTGGCAAACTCTTTGTCAAGTCAATCGAACTAAAGAAGGTTTACTAGAGGGTTTAGATCGGAGTAATGACGGAATATCAATATTTTGTAATTTGTAGTGACACAAAACAGAACTTGTCTCCGACATAGTTGGCTATCAACTATTATAAGATATATGTCTTGTACGATACGTCACTTTGACAAAACAAATATTCAGCTCTCACTTATTCCACATTTATGTACTTGAACCAGATTATTAAAAATTAGCCTTTGTGTTGTATGCAACGTCCTTTTTAGGGACAATAACAAATTATAAAGTCAGATTAGCCATCCTATCGTTAACATATATGGACATATTGGTTAACGGTGAGATAAGTTCTTATACAAATAAACAAAGAGTAAATTATGTGTCAAAGTAAGTTAAACACTCAGTTAAGATGCGGGGTCCATCATTAGTATAAATAGAGCTAGAAATATATATTAAATAAAGACAACTTTCTTTTGGGTCTGATTGATTTATTACTGTTATCAATTGTACCGTGAATGTCGCACTTTGGTCAATCTACAAGAAATGCTGCTTTCTATTCATTACACCTAAAAAGTTACCAATAATACCCCTCAGTTTCGTTAAAAGTTGAAACTCATTTAATTTGAAAAGTTTATAAGGAAGGCACGTATATATATAATAAATGCAGACCAGCTTCTACCTATCTTTTTGACCGTCATCTGTTTTTGTCAACTTCACTCTTTTATTGTATTTGTGTACCGTTATATTTTTTTGAATAAAACAAGATTGGCGTTCTTGTATATTGTCTGACTAAACTTGTTTTTAACATTTACATTAGTGTCAAAGTTTGATTTTTTTGTCAGTAGTAATATTAGCACCAGCAGATGTATCAGGACCTTGGGTCACAAAAAATTATTTTGTCACAAAAATTAAGCACTGTGTAACGAAATTTCTCGTCACAATTTTTTATAGGTATTTCGTCGGTATCAGACTTCTTTACTAGTAAAAAAAGTATTGTGGCATAGGTATCTTACCTTTTGTCACAGCACCTATCTTATTATGTAAGTAAAATGATTTCGGACCGGAATCTTAGTGCTCTCTCAAAATCAAAATTCATGCATTTAAGACATGTCAATGTAAACTAGCACTTTTTAAAAAGATATTATTGCTTTTGTACATGAATAAACGTATTATGTCTAGGTTAATATTTATTGATTTTGATTATTCTAAATATATAAGAAAAGAGAAAAGAGAAAGAAAGAACAAAGAGTAAAAGAATCATTTTAGGACATCATGAAGCTTATTAAGAGAAAGCTTCTCCGATACACGTTTTTCTTCTAATTACTTCACTGCATCTTGCTCTGCCATGCCCTCACTAACAAGCTCTCTATTTTGTTAATAATGGTGATGCGTCTTGAATACATCTTGCCGCTCTAAAGATCAAACTTTGTTATTAGAATTTTGTAAATGGATTTCATTGATAGTATTCCTTACCTTTTTCATCTCTTCTCCAACTCGCTTTGTAAAGTCTATTGAGCTCATCAATAGAAGGAGTCCCTTCTAATCCAACCGTGAACTCCAGCCAAAGGTCAGGCACGGTTTTGACCCAGCGCTTCATCATGTACTTGACTGGCTCAACATTGGCAATGTTGGTCTCAGGAACTGAATCAGGTTCACCAGTTGAGTTGCTGTTGTTGGCATTTACCAGTTCTTCTTCATCTACTACTGCTTCATTGTTGACTCTGGGGCCGTTCACAAAGTAAGCGCATGCAGACTTCAGCTGATCAAAGCTTGTTGCAATGTTTCGCATTGAAGCGTTGATTGCTGATAAGTTGCTGTCGTTAGAAGTGCTGCTGCTATTGATATCGACCTGGTTGCTTGAGAGTTCATGTGGTTGACAATTGTTGACACTGAATCTAACTTCATATTCATGTTGTTCAACACAACTTCAATTTCAGGAACTATCTCCTTCAACTTCATCTCTTGAGGGGAATCTTGTTCGCGACAGGTGGTAAGCAGCAAGTTTTCGAATTCCAGAAAGAGAGGGTCACTGAACAAAGGATTTTGGAAGAGAGGATGGGTAGGGTAATCAATCTTCAAGAAGACTGAATCCTGTAAAAAGATTACTCTCAATTTCTTC
>JAIWNE010000234.1:0-23941 GCA_025331445.1 Blakeslea trispora | reverse complement strand
ATCATTGGCATAAAGGTGGACTCGTCATGGGTGACAAAGACGATCTTTTCTTCTGCTTCATCCAAATTAGGCTCCAACACCTGTGTAAAACTCTGACTTGGCCATATACTTCATCGTTCTTTCACACTAGGCTTTTTTGTATTCTACAACATCTTGTCTTTCGTGGCCGTCGAAAAACAAGCCTTTCTAATTACCATATGAGTATCCCCACTCTTTAAGGTACTTGCTAAGATTGGTGATACTCACGGAACCAGAGACGCCCACGCAGGAAGGTATGATTTCTTCTTGAATGAAGTTCTTGATGCTGAAGAGAGTTTTCTCAGCAGGTCTAGTCTTCTTGATGTATTCCAAGACCTTGCTTTTGATGTCATTGTGACTCAAGAAAGACTGGCGCTTGACAAGTACTTCCTGATAATGATCAGAGAAATTATCATACACAAAGTACTCCTTTGACCACTTGACAATGTTTCTAACACGGGATGGCTTGGAGCTTTGAGGCCACAAGGTTTTGGCTACCTTTTCTGATACTTCACCTATCTTGAGGCCATCCAAGCGGTTTTCAAAGTAGATCAAGGTAAACAAAAGTCTGAAACCATTGTAGGCCTCAGCTGAACTACATTCTTCTTTTTTGTTTGTGACAGGCTTGACACAGCTCCGCAACTTTTCAATCTTTTCCTCAATTTGGATTAGCTCTCTTTGAGGACGAGTGTATTTCTCTTTGAGCTGATCCTCATTAAGAACTTTGATGCCAAAGTTAAAGAGAGTTGCCCTGAGATCTACTTTTTTAGATTCCGCATTTCTTCTCCACTTTGTGGTTCTTGATGTCTTCTGGTAAGAGCTTCTTCTCTCTTGACCAGATAATCCATCGTTCCTCAAGTTATCCGGAGCCAAATTTTCAGCATCCTCTCTCCATATTTCCCAATCTTGTTCAATTTCAATTGTGCTTTCAGGTACAATCTCAACAGGGGTTTCTTTTACAAATCTTCCCTTCACATCTATCTTTTGAGCAGCAAATTTCAATTTATTCTGTCTAGGATAAGGCATTTTTAGATATCAAGATAAAGTTCAGAAAAAGGATTTACAAACAATAACAGGTTACCACTTATAAAATCTTGATTGCTTGAACGTGATTGGCTGAACATATTGAATCTTAGGAAATTCGGTATTGCAAAAATTTTTGTTAAAAGATGCCATGTTTCAACTCTTAGGTCCCTTAGGTGGGCCACCTGCTTAAATTTTAGAAGTACCGATCAACTTTAAAAGGCTTCAGTTCAACACTTTTACAATAAAAAATGACTTTTGATGCGTCAATATTGTTTAGAATGGTTATAAAATCAACGTTTGCGCTACTTCGCAGGTTTTTGCATGCAAAATTTTTACGTGAAACTTTTTGAAAACTATTCTGTGATTCTTAGTTTTAAATATATTTTATTTACCAACTGAAAATAATATGAGAGTTAATATGTAATATACGATGATAAATGTATAATTGTACTAACCAAAATGTTGGTAATGTGATATAAGATATAGGCAAAATATAATTTGTGATAAAATTGGATTATTAAAATAAAGAAGAAAAAGTGTTGAATAAGAAATAATGGATCAATTGGTTTTGTACAAGATGAGTGTTGCAACATGACAATGGTCACAACAAGCAAACGCACAAAACTCAAAATGGTTACCAATTGAGGATTTAGGTAAAACAACTCAGCTCACTACTAAAACTTATAATTTTTCGGGATTTTAAGTCTGGAGACACGTTATTTACAATTCTCAATGTTCCCAAATCAGTAATATAACAATTTTTAACAACTGATCCATCTCAAATTTAACTTGTTCCAATGTATCAACTTCGATTATCAATCTAATTTACGACGTTACTTTAAGACTCTTGGTGCAAGACTGACTCTTAATCGAATTCTTTTGACGATGATGAGTCAAAATTTTCTCCCAACCCAGAGGAGATGTTATGCACAGTGTTTTTCCAGTATGTGGTATTTGAACACATTCATTTAGGAAGTCACTTAGAAGTCCGACTATATTAGAGGAGTTTTTTACGGTCTTCAACACTTTTTCTCTTCACCTAAATAAAGGCCGCAATTTCGTCTCGTTCAATTTATAGTTAACATTCATATCTATTAGCACTGAGACAAATACCACACAGTACTCAATTATTTTCTGATGTTGTGCGGTGAAAGTTAGGAATTGTATATTCTAGCTCCGTCTACTACCCACCTCAAGTACAAGAACTTAGAGAAATTTTAGCAAACACACAGGTCAAATATGTGTAGGATGTGTTAGGGTATTACCATGTAATACCCTACACTTCTATAAATATTTGATCACATAACTTTAATAAAGCATCGCCTTTTCATCCTCATTAGTTTTCGAATTATTTAGCACCCTTAAGTCGATAGGGTTGTTGGATTATAGTCAAGAAAAGTAACGAATATCTATATAATTAAAAACATAGAGTCGTTTGTAACTTTTTTTACACGCTTTCTAATTTCTCAGTCACAAATTAAATTTTGAATCTCAGAAAACTGATTAGCCTTAGACAGCAACAACTTACGAGCGTTAAACCTGCTGGGGGAGGGTCGTCCCTCCCCCAAACGCGAAGCCATCAATAGTCAGGATCAGTAGAGTAAGCCTTAGCCATCTGGGAGGGGGTTTAAGGGGGAGGGTTGTCCCTCCCCCTCACGCGAAGCAAGTATGATCCTCTCAACACTCAGTATACTGGAAACATCGCAAGAAACTGAGTAATGAATCTTCTATGAGGAATGATTGCGGTTAAATGAGATATATTTGCTATCATTGTGTTGCTTTGATGTGGATTAGGGGAAAATTTTTTGGCAGTATTAAAACTTAAACTGTGTTATTGTAAGGATAAGTCAATTTTAAGTCCTTTGCAACTAGAACCATTATATCTTGCAAAACTTCTTAGGCGAGCGCTAACCCTTCCAAAGAGTTTCAAAGTGTATCGGAACTTACATTTAATATTTGAGCTTCACTTCAGTTATTGCAAACCTTGATCGTACTTTGCTATTAATTAAATTGGTTCCTACACTTTCCAAAATCAGGACAGTCCATATCATTCGATTGATCTGCTATTTCCTTAGATAATTCGAGTCTTAAGTTTAGATGAGTTTTTATTTTTGAAAGCAAGCATGGATTGTTGCTTTTAAAAGACTCACTCATATTTGATCCCATCTGACTTAGTTATGAACTAATTATTAGGATAAGCTCAAGTCTTTTTCGCTGCCCCGGGACACATGTTTTTTTTACCAAAGCGACGGTTTAAAATACACGAAGCGCAACGAAGGGGTTATTTTATACCATAGCGAAGGTTCAAAAATAATATGGGTGGGGCCCCCACATTGATATTCTCATCGGATTAGTTGGCTTGCGGCAGCACGAGCATGTTTCAAAGCGAAGCGTTCTAAACCATAATGAAGGTAAAGAAAATTAACCAAAGCGCAGCGGAGGTGCTGATTTTATTACCGCAATGGAGGTTTAGATTGCAAAATGCTTCAAACTAACAAACGTTTATTACGTTTAAGCTGCTGGGTTGATGGGTGGTGGGGGTGAGTTGGGGGGATGGTTTGGGGGGGTAAAGTCGCCCTCCGTTTTGCGAAGCAAAACCGGCGGCTGGTAGGAATTTATAAAGACAATAGGTACAAAAGACCCGGTCACAACACTAACTTTTATTCGCTGCTTTGAATTCAACTCTGTATTTCCTGTTTGGTATTTTACTCATTTGATAGCTCCTCTTGATCTCTTTGTAATATTTGAAGTTCAGTTAGCACCAAATAAGGAAATACAGTTAAAGATATAGATATATTAGAATATGAAAAAAAATAAGATAATGTTTTTTATTGATTTGAATATGAGTATTTATAAGTTTTCGTATTAATAATATGTGGTGATATTATTTCGGATGGATTCGTTGTTAACAGTAAAATTTCATCAGGTTGTTTTTTGCTTGTCTTGTATTACATCATCCCTTCCTCTAAGAGAAGTATACCATGGCCTGAGGAGTTCTACATTCACTATCGAGGTCACCTTGTCCTTCTTGATCTGATAAGCGGTACCTTCGTCGTTTGCCTTTTTAATTACCAACCATGGACCAGACCATCGTTGCTTTGGGAATTTTATGAGACCAACCGTTTTCCTAGCTACAGTGTCTCCTGGCAGATATTGTTCTATCTTCATAGATGTCTTCTTGTCCTGGGCCTTCTTTTGGTATGCTTGTGACTTGGCAATGTTCTGTAGGGCTTCCTTATGTAGTAAGGGTACATGGGCGTTCAGATATCTCATCCATGCTTCTGTTGTATATGTCTTTGGCTTTAGAATTTCCAACGTAGGCAACAGCGGCAACACCATTTTTCTTCCATACAGCAGTTCGAACGGTGAGAATCCGGTACTGGCATGTTTACTTGTATTATACGCAAAAGTCACAAATGGTAATGCCGTGTCCCAAGATCCTGGATCTTCACCTACAGCAATAGATAGGCCTGTCTTCAGCGTTCTGTTCATACGTTCGACTAGTCCATCAGATTGGGGGTGTTCAACTGATGTGAGCAACCTATTTATACCGAGTCTTGTACACACAGCGTTCATAGCTTCCGAGATGAAGTTTCTACCATTATCTGTAATCAACCTGTGAGGGAGACCAATCTTGAGTACCACTTCATAGAGTAAGACTTGGATGACACTTTCAGATTCAAAAGATGACAAAGCCGCCGTTACTGCCCATTTGCTTAAGTATTCCATCAGGACTAAGATATATTTCTTGCCGCTGGTACTGGTAGGAAGGATCGCTATGTCTGCCGCCCAAATTTCGCCAAAGTAAGTTGGTAGTATTGATTTCATTGGAGCTACTTGTGAGTTGTTGCGAACTTTGTAGATCTGACATGCTTGACAATGTCGTACCCAGTTTGTCATATCCTCTTTTCTTGTTGCCCACCACCCCATTTGTTTTACCTTTCCCATGGTTTTGTTTTCACCAAAATGACCACCGGTAATGTCGTCATGAGCTTTTGCCAATACTGTCTGAACCAAAGCCTTTGGTACCACCGGAATGAGGGTATCCCCTTCTTGATAGCAAACCATGTTCTGCTTCCATTTAAATGGCGCCTGTATGCCTTGTTGTAAGAGCATCTTGATGTACGGATCGGCCTGTTGCAGCATTAAGAAGGATTTAGCATCCAAAGTAGATGGGTCTTGACTATTGCTTTCTAATCGTGACAAGGCATCCGCATCTTTGTTGTCTAAACCTTTTCGATGGACCACATTCATCGGCTGGTATTCTTGTAAGGTCATAATCCATCTTGCAATTCGTCCCCTAGGCATCTTCGTAGACAGAATAGCTCGTAGGCTTGCATGATCTGTGTAAACTGTTAGAACTGCTCCGTACGTATATGCATGAAAATGTTGGATACTCCAAACCAGACATAAGCATTCCTTCTCCGTGGTAGAATAGTTCCTTTCAGCTGTATTTAATGTTCTACTTGCGAACGCAATCGGACGACCTTGCTGTACCAAACATGCACCTAATCCCACATCGGACGCATCACAGTGTAAGTCATACGGTAGTCTAGAGTCAGGGTATGCCAGTGTTGGAAGGCGAGTGATTTCCTGCTTGATCTCTTCGAAAGCCTTATTCGCACTTGCAGTCCACGTATACTTCACATCCTTTTTCAACAGTAAGTACAGCGGTTTTGCCTTATCAGCCAGGTTCCTAATAAAACGATGATAGAAAGTAGCAAAACCAAGAAATCTCATCAACGCTTTTTTATCCTTTGGCGCTTGCCACTGTGTTACCACTTTTGTTTTCTCGGGATTTGATCTGATGCCTGAGCCATTAACCAGAAAGCCTAAGAAAGCCACTTCTTGACAGAACCACTTGCATTTTCCTTTGGACAGTCTCAAGTTGTATTGTAGCAATCGGTCCAAAACTATCTTGACATCCTGAATATGATCTTCTACGGACGTGCTAAAAATGATAATGTCATCAATGTAACACATGCAAGACTTGATTCCCTTTAGGACTATGTTCATTAATCTGCTAAATGAAGCTGGACCATTCATGACACCAAAAGGAAGACAGTTGAATTCATAGAGTTCTCCATTAGCAATAAAGGCTGTCTTCTCAGCACTAGCTTCATCCAAAGGTAATTGCCAGTAACCCGACTTAAGATCCAAAGTCGTGAAGATTTTGTTTCCAGACAATCTATCTAAAAGGCCAGTTATCAATGGTAATGGAAAATTGTCACGAACGGTTACTTGGTTGAGTTTCCTGTAGTCGACGCAGAATCGGTAAGAGTTATCTGGTTTCTTAATCAGTACTACTGGGCTTAACCAACTGCTATTGCTAGGTTTAATCACTTTCTTCCTCAACATTGTCTTGACTTCTTGCCTAATTGCTTCTTCTTCCACCTGAGATCTTCGGTAGTCCCTGGACACCACTGGTAAGGCTGAGCCTGTCTCTATCACGTGCTTGTAAGGTGCGTTGGTTAATGTTTGTAAGTCTGTTATTTCAAAAAGAATAGCATAATCTTTTAACGTCATAGTCACAAAGTCTTCGGCTGCATTTATCTTGACTGTTTTTGTCACTGATTTTTGTTTGACCTGCAGTACGATGTCTTCTTCATACATCCAATCCATACCCAAGATGATTCCTTCATTTTGATTCTTTACTACATATAAATCTGCTTTACCACTGTCCTGACCATGATTGAATGCGAAATCCATTCGGGCCTTCTTGTGAGTAATTTGGATGGACTTGTTACCATATCTAATAACCTTGGGTTGGCATGCATATACTTGTACTTCTAGTCTGGCAGCTGCATCTTCGGAAATGGTACTAATAGTTGAACCTGTGTCAATCAATGCCTGAACTTGCTGTTGGTTGCATCGGATCGGAATCTTGAATCTGTTTTGATAGTGTGACGTTGTCTGTTCTTGTTGGTTATTTTCAAACAGGTGTTCAAAAATGTTGATGTTTTCTTCAGTAGGCGTCTCTTCTTGTTGGGTGTGTTCGGCTAGTTCCTGGTTGTTGTTGTGGTGGTGGTTATGTTTCTTCTTGTTCATCCAGCAGTCTTTCTTGAGGTGTCCTACTTTTTTACACCGAAAACAAGTGCGCTTTTCTGTTCCCTGATCCCGACCCTTTCCAAACATTTGTTTGTTACCTTTGTATCTGTTGTCTCTGGACTGATAGTTTTGTTGAATAGATTCATTCAACGCCTTGACCGTCGGGTCGATTCGATCAGTTAAGAAATCGGTTTCTACTTCAATACAAATGTCTACTGCCTGAACATATGTCTTGGGACCGCGGTAAACGATAGCCTTTCTCATCTCTGGATTTACTGCAGCCTTAAGGTATGATACCAACATCACTTCTGAGTGTACCTCAGCTTTCCTAGCCACCTCGCGAAACTTCTGTCCAAATTGTACCATTCGCATCGAGCCTTGCTGCAAGTTCTTAAGTTCCCTTAAGGCCATTTCCACCGTGCTTGCACCTCCGCCAAAATAGTCTTGAAACACCCTTTCAAACCCTTTCCAGGTTTTCTTGTCTTCTTCCGGCAAATACGTGAACCATGACAAAGCATCTCCCTTCAGTCTTACTTCTAGATCAGCTAATTTCTCCTTCTCAGAAAAACGAATATGGTGTGTTAGACTATTGTATTCCATTAGCCATTCTCTGTCTTTTTGTATATCACCAAATGTAAATGCTGGTAGTTGAACTCTTCTTCGTCTTTCTTTTATTGTTTCTTGGTCTATACTGTCATGGATTATCCCCCTTGGTCTGTCTGCCTTGTCTTGGGGAATTCGTAAGATACTTGTTTTGTGGTCCTGTTGTAGGGTGACTTGACGTAACTGCTCTTGCAATTCTAAAATGATTCTTCGCATGTTCTCCATTTCTGTTGAACCTTGATCATTGGTGAGCGTAGGCGGTCTGATCACAAAATTTACAATATCTTGGCTCAATTGTGATTCTTGACAGTCAGTTAGCAAAGGCCAACGATACTTGGTCATCAAGTTTGCTAACTCCAAAGGATGTTCCGACAGAAAAGTAATTAGCTCTTGTTCAATATATTCTTTACTTTCTTCCAGCTTCCTGTCGTTTTGTTGAATTGCAGCCTCGATCATCCTTCCCGCAGTTCTTTGTTGCTCCACCAAAGCGGCAACGGCTCCTCTAGCCTCGAGGCTTAGGTTTGCTATGGAGGCTTCTACCGCGCTAATACGACCAAACAGAGCATAGCCTTCTTCTACCTTTGCTGGCCGGATCTGATGCATATATTCTCTCATCTTGCCTTGTTGTTGTCTCAAGTACAAGAATGTCTGCTCTCGTTCCTCGGGTGTCGAGTTCGGAGAATGCAGCCCTCCTTCTCCCATTTGCATATCAATACCTGTAGTTTCAGTGCCAATTCGAGGCAGGGAGAAATCTGCCGAAGGTACGCCAGAGGCGTTTACACTTGCCTGAGTGATGGTGTCACCACTTTCCCCATCAGAATGATTTGTCGGATACATAATTTAGCTTCTCCACCAATGTAATATTTGAAGTTCAGTTAGCACCAAATAAGGAAATACAGTTAAAGATATAGATATATTAGAATATGAAAAAAAATAAGATAATGTTCTTTATTGATTTGAATATGAGTATTTATAAGTTTTCGTATTAATAATATGTGGTGATATTATTTCGGATGGATTCGTTGTTAACAGTAAAATTTCATCAGGTTGTTTTTTGCTTGTCTTGTATTACACTCTTGTTACACAACAACTTTATTTGAATCCTTCTCTGACTTTCCATATCATAATGAATAGAGCTTTTAAATGTGTTTTAGTACTCCACACATGATGACTCATTAACTTAAATTTTAAATTGTTAGTTTGTAAGTCCAGCATGAGTTTTCTTCAAAATGCATATTTGCCCTTTCATGTTTTCTTATAAAAAAAACTCAACTATCATTTCCCTTATTTGCTTTGCGCTTGGTTGTAGTTTGACATATTCACTACCTAAATCCACATATTGTTATTAGTTCCCTTGATACTTATTACAGATCATTGTATTCATATATTACATCTTCTCTTTTATATTACTTTATTCTCTCTACTTTACTTATATCTTTAGTCGGACGACTTAAAACCTGGTGCTCATTACTTATAACCTTGCTGCCTGATTGCTCTGTTGTATCTATTTGTTCTCTTTTTGGAGTTACAGCAAAAACTATCCTTTATACGGTAACACTAAAATGGATGCACTCTATAAATAATTGAAGTACAAAGTATTGGATTTTGCTTTCGTTTTGCGAATTTTATTTTTTCAGTTTGCGGATTTGATTTTTTTTTATAATACAAATATACGTGAATCCGCAAAACTCCATACGTAAAAATAAAATCTCAACCCGCAAAAAAAAAATCGAAATCAAATAATAGAAATTACGAAAAAAAACTCTCCGGCGGGGAATTGAACCCCGGTCTCCCGCGTGACAGGCGGGGATACTCACCACTATACTACCGAAGAAGAGATGCTTTTATCTGTCTTGTATAAAGTTAAGTGCAATATAAATTCAACTCTCTGCACTACACCAAATGCCGGTCCGCTGTACAGTGGACGCCCGGGTTGGACTGGCCGTCCACCGCTGTCAAATTTCCAACTTTCAATTTTGACTATGAAAGTTGCTGTTTTTTTTGGCAGATATTTAGATGTATTTTTTAGACTTCCAAAACTTTTTACAAAATTAAATTTGGATGTATATTCATAAAGTTATTACCATTTACATTTCTTCTATCATTTCACTGCTTAAAGAAATTTCGCTCTTTAAATTTTTTGGCAGTGATTTTTTCTCTGCTTAAGATTTTGAAGCAACTTGATTTTCTTAACGCTGAGGAGTTTAAATTGACTTGTCTTTTTTTCTTTAAAAAATATTAAGGCCTAAAAAATCACTGCTTAAAAAATTGGAAAACAATTTCGGAAAAGGGAGATTTATAAATTGAGAATGAGACTCACAAAATAATTGGGAAAATCTTTTAAAAATGGGAAATAAAAAACTTAAAGCAGTGAAAAAAAGAGACACTCAAAAATTAAATGCCAAAAAAAACTTGAAGAAAACAAGACACTGAAATAAAGGCATCTAAAGCAGAAGACACTGAGATAAACACATTCAAATAAACGCACTAAGATAAACATACTTGAATAAAACCTTTGAAGAAAAGACAACTTGTAAAAATTAAAAGCAAAAAAAAAGAGTTTTGTGAAGAACATGCAAACTCATCTCGGTCTCATCTCCCAAGTTACCCAGTAGTGCGTTCAAGGTAAGCCTGCACTTTAAATCCTCTTTTCTTCTGTTCCATTTCTACAAGCTTAACAGGTCAAAATATAAGAAGTAAGAACTTGCAACAGTCCATTTACATCTTTTTCCTCTTGTATATGCTCATTTTGTACCAAAACCCACATTCTTTCCTTTCATGTACTGAGACAAAAATAAATAAAGGTGTAATCCATAAAATAACTCGTAAGCAGTCGTTGTTTATTGCGTAAAGATGTTTTTCATTCATAAAAAAGAGCTTCTCGTTCATAAAGCAATCCACTTCTTGTCGAAACAAAAAAAAAGAAAGGATATAGCTGATTCATAACACGGCAATGTAACTTACCTTTTGCTTGGCATGTATGATGAGGATCAAGCTTAGTACCGAAGAAGAAAAAAGTAGCAGCCTGATATTCTCTTTATTTTTAGATTGAAGTCAACTTGCAGCTTAAAAGCTCTCCTGACTGTTCTCTTTTCGTTGCACTTCCAAACCAGAGTCTACGCTTGGAATGTCTGTGTCCAATATACTGCATTGCTGAAATGACATAAGCTCGCTAAGTCTCATCTGCTTTCAACAAGATAAATAAAGTATGAGTCGAGGCTACCTGTAATAAAAAAAATAAATAAATAAATTCAAGAGAGAGAAAAAAAAAGTGTGTGTGATATTGGCTGGGATTGAATAAAGCTATTTCTCTTTATTTTTTATTTTTTTAAAGTGTACTCATACGTGCCCATGTCGACAAGTCTAATGTCGTTTTTTCGACAAAAAAAAAGAAAAGAGGTGCCTGTTTGTGGCTATATTAAAGGGGCATATTACCGGATGCTTATAATGCACTTGAAGCGCTCTCTTAGTCACTTTTTATAGATTTTTTAACGGTCAAGTAAAGTCAGGATATTTTATTCTTGTGTCGGTGATTCAATAATGAAATCTGTCAGTGTGATATTTTTCTCTCTCTCTCTTTTTTTTGTTATTAACAAGACCCAAATAGGAAGCTGTCATTAAGTTGAAATTTTTTCTTTTTTCCTTTCTTTTCTCTTTTTCTCTCTTTTTTATTACTTTTTTATTACTTTTTTATTACTTTTTTGTTAAAGTATACAGGTAAGTTATTTTCTTTTTTTTTTTCGGTCAAGCCACTAATAATCTACTTCTAACTACTTAGTCCTTGTCTTTAATTGATATGTGTTTACTTTGTTGTATAACTTGAGGTAATTATTCATAAGCATCTATGTTGTAATTCTTTTTATTCACGTACTTCTTTCGTTTAGAGCCTAGTTGTGCTTAATAATGATATTATTTACAAGGACCCTGTTGATGGCTTTTTCAAACGTAAGTAAGAAGTTAGAATCTATGATTTAAGTATAACTTATTGCTTTCTTTTTAGGCTTTCAAATGCTGGTATGCTCCTTTGACACGGTAAACTGCCTTTCGTATAGCCTCTGACTATGGATTGTCTGTAAGTACATTTGTCATTTCTTTTTGTATTATTTCGCTTTTAACTAATGATGGTGTTGTTTTAGTTCAAATCCGGTTGTTCCTTGTTTGGTTTGTTTTCTGCCTTTTATATGTAAAATTGCTGTCTCTCTCCATCTGCTTTTATGGTCTGTCTGTTGCGCTTGTGTCTCAGTTCGAATTGCTCTTGTCATCGGCTTTTTCTCGAAGCAATTTGCCATTTCTATCGGTTTTTTTCTGGTCATATTCTCTACATCAATGAATTATTGCCTTTTTTTTTATTTGCCTAATCCCCTAGTATTTTCCCCCCGTAAAGAAGCCACTATTTTCTATCAAAAAAAGTTTTTTCTATAATAAAAAGCCACTTTTTTAAGCCTCTAATCCTCTATATTTACTGTAAACAGTCCTATTGTAAAGAAGTATATTTGCGTAAAGAAGCCTATTCTATCCAATTGCAATCATCTATTTCAATAAAAATACCGAATATGAACCCAATCAGAACGAATTATTGAATGTATTTTTGCGAAAAGAAGCCAATTGAAAGAACTATTTCAAGAATGTAATCCAATTAGGTCGCTCCAATGGATACGGAACACACGTTGGAAACGAGGCAGTTTTCGTAATCTGTTTGCCGTCGTGGAAATTGGGGCAGTAACCGTGGTTCATTTGCCGTCGTGTGAAACAGATGTGTTTCGAACCCAGGTTTCCACGACGGCTAATGAATTGGGAGTGCCAAGTAGGTTCCGTACGAAGCAGACGTGTGTTCCGTAAAAATCATGGTTCGTTTGCCAACCTCTTCAGTGTAGTGAACACTACACCTAATCCGTGTCGGACGCACGTCGGACACGTGCGGCTAACATGGGCATATTTTTTCAACTTTTGATTTTAACTATAAAAGTTGCTGTTTTTTTTTGCAGAAATGTAGATGTATCTTCTAGGCTTCCAAAATTTCTTATAGATTTAAAATTGGATGTATATTATCATTTACATTTCTTCTATCATTTTACTGCTTAAAAAAAATTCGCTCTTTGAATTTTTTGGCAGTGATTTTTTCTCTGCTTAAGATTTTGAAGCAACTTGATTTCCTTAATGCTGAGGAGTTTGAAATGTCTTGTCATTTTTTCTTCAAAAAAAAAAAGACCTGAAAAATCACTGCTAAAAAAATTGGAAAATACTTTCGGAAACGAAAAATTTAAAAATTGAGAATGAGGCTCACAAAATAATTGGGAAAATCTTTTAAAAATGGGAAATAAAAAACTTAAAGCACTGAAAAAAAAGAGACACTCAAAAAAAAAAGAGACACTCAAAAAAAAAAAGAGACTCTTAAAAAAAAGATACTTGAAAAAATACATAAAAAAAAGAGGTTGAAAAAAAAAGAGACACTTAAAAAAATACTTAAACGATTGCTTAAAGATGGGTAGTTTGAAAAGCCAAAAGCCGTCAAAATAAAGACGTAGACAACATACAAACATAATTTAATCCTTATACTGGATCTTGTCAAAGTTACTCGTATCAAAGGTTTATTTTTGAAATACAATACAAAGATGCTAGTCCCTTTCATGATTCATAAATAAAGTAAGGCCAGAGTCATTATCACACACCATTCTATGCTAACAGCCCTTTTTACCGTATTTCATTCCCTTATACTCGTTTCTATACATATCATCCAGAATAACATTGCCACATATAGAAATAAAGTAATAACTTGACAAGATGTTGTCTTTTTTTTATTGCTTAAATACAATTCTTCAACCAAATATCCAAGATCATTGTTCGTGATGCAGTCCATTTCAATAAAGAGCCGTTTACAATCTAAACCAAAAGTATTACTTACCTCTTGTAAAGTGTTCAACAGTAGATTTCAATAACTGTGTACTGACAATAACTAAAACTTGGGTGTAGAAAAACAGTGATGCTGAAATGAGAGGATCTTACACGTTTGCTGGCGATAGCTCTTTTTTTTTGTAGACACAGTCAAAGTCATTCTAGTTTTGTTTACGTGTTTTTTGCTCTAAACTTCTAAAGTCTTGTAAGATTGTTGATTGCGCACTTGCATCGCGTTGCTTTGTTGTGATGACGGGAGTTTGTTGAGGCTGATCAACTTGGTTAGAAATATACAAGTAGTGAGTAAAAGTTCATTTAGTACTAAAAAAAATAAAATAGAAGGAAAAAGAAAAAAACTGTCTGGGAAAAAAAATACCTCAGAAAAACTTTTTTTTAAAAAAAAAGGGCTCATTTAATGCTAGCATTGTCTATTTTAAATGATATGCTATGGCAATCCAAGTAAACCATCTTGACTATCTGTTAAGTTGAATTACATGCTCTATGAATATCAACACTACTAAGCTGATTAGCAAAGTCTCATGTAAAGTACAATGTTAACAGATATTCTTTGTGTTACTGATGAGAGAAAAAAAAATCATCTATCTTCAGTCTCTGTTCATCTAATTTTCTACGGATCGTATTTTTACAGATCTTTTTTTGTTTTCAATTCATTTTTTATCACGAAAATAGAAATTTGTCAATATGTCATTTTATTATGACATACTTCTTCCTTTTTTTTTTATTCTTTTCTCTTCCATTTCTTTTACTTTTTTTATATTTTGAAATAAAACTTGTAAGTACTTTCCCATACCTAAGCAACAGTTTATTGAATATTATTCTCCATGTAGGCATGTTATCTTTAGAGCTTATGAAGACTGATACATACTTTAAGGTACAACTTGACATACAAATACATTGCTGTTTACTTACCATCCTTTTTTTTTCTTAGGATTAGTCACGTAGTTTTGTCTTTTCTCGAGTAACTTGGTATAAAAGTAAGTACAGCCATTGAATATGACTCAGTACCTCTCTAACTGTTCTATTTAGTTACCTTAGGTACTTGTAACTGTATCTGGCTATAACTTGAGGTGCTATGATGCTTTAGTATGTAAGTAAATGATTAATTTATCTCATTTCGGTTTAACTTATTCAGTTTTTCTAGTTTCTTTTCTGTTGTTGAGCTTCTATCGTTTTAGCGCATCACCCTTTACTTTCCGGATGGTTTATGAGTCTTTCAAAGTAAGTAAATGACATTATTTTCTGCTTGCTTTATAACTAACTGTTTTAGCATTTCAATAGTCATTTCGTTAGGTTTTTTCTGATTTTTAAATGCTTGAAATACAAGAAATTGTTGCCATTTCGTGATAACTGATTTTGCTTTTCTGCCTGTTATTTTGCCTACCTTTCGTCTGCTTTTTGGCTGTTTTTTGGCCTACTATTTCGCCTACCATTTTAGCTGGATTTCTGCCTGGTCATTCTACCTGGATTCCTATAGAACCCCTAATATTTTCCCCCTGTATAAGCTATTATTTTCAGCCAATATATACCATTTTTTATAATAAAAAGCACTATTTTTAGACCTATAATCCTCTATATTTGATCTATATAACCTAATCATAAAGGAGTGTATTGACGTAAAGAAGTCCATTTTGTCCAATTAAGTGCATAAATTCAATAAAGATACCGAGTATGAAGCCAATTAAAACGAATTACTGATTGTATATTTTGATAAAGAAGCTAATTGAATGAGGATGTCATGAGTAGACAATCCAATCAGGTCGTTTTAATGAAAGCGAAAGACAAAGAGGTTCACTCAAATTCTGATGCGAAAACAAAAGACGTTGCTCCGCCCTGTCTTCCAATGCGTTGACACATGACGGTGTTTCGCTGTGTCGTCTCAATGCGAAAACACATGACGCCCTACGCTTTGCGCGCGTCATGCCTGGAACGTGCGTTACAGTCAAGTTATCCGCAGAAATTGACGTGCGCGCGACGACCCTTTATGTGTAGTGGAAGCACTACAAAAAATTTACACTTGAGGCCTGAAAGTGATAAAAAATTTCCTACATTAAATGGGTCCTTTCACGGGGTTTTTTAGCAGTAAAAAATCAAATCTATCAAAAATGGTCAGAATTTGCTGAAACTTGGACAGAGTGTATCCCTCATTGTCTGGAATACACCCATGTAAAAATATTGAAGTCTTTACTGCTAACATATGCTTCTTTATTAATATTGAATTAAAATTTTATTTGACTTATAAAAAAAAAGGTCAAAAAATTTCAAAGTGCTAAAAAATGTCTGGTTTCTGGGCTTTGTCACACGTTAAAAAAAAGGAGAGAAAAAAAAATTTGATAGACAAGCAGAAAACAAGCCAAACCCCCGCTTTAAAACTGCTAAGTATGCTCAAAAAGGAACGTTATGTTCTAAGCTGATACTATTAGTATTTTTGTTACTCATCGAGAAAGTCTCTTCAACTAAACTATCTCTTATTCTATCAAAAAACCATTCAATCACGATATTATGGCCAAGCTTTCGCAAGCATTGTATTTGGTGGCTATAAAAGTACGATTTACTACAATAAAAGGTGTCGTTTTGTAAAAAAAAAATAGTTTATTATCGTTTAAGGGTTTAAATACGAATCATCTCTACACTTGATTGAAAGCAGACGAAACACAACTGTCAATGTACTGATGTTGAGCAGATGTAGCTTCAAAGTACTAGATGAGCTGAAATCACGCTATATACGCCTTGTAGTCTAAATGGTATTAATCTGTTCAAAAAAAAATAAAAAGAAAAAAAATCGGAACTAGAACAATACAAATCCTGAGCGTTGATTGGAACAGGCCAAAAAAAAGATGTAAAAACCAATAAAATTTTTTTGTTCCTTTTTTCTCTTTATTTCCTTTTCTTTATCTTCTCTTCTCTCGGTGGTTCCAGGTTTGTATTTTACAAAAAGAAAAGATCTGATACTGATATAAGTCAACTTGTGTTTAGAATAGCCTCAAGCAATCAGCTAGTCTTATTATTGTACATGATGCTAGAAAGGTAAACACTTTGCTTAGTTGTAAGAGCATCACTAATATTTATCTGCTAAAATCTTGTAGTGTATTGATTAGTTCTGCGTCTACGGCTATTGCAAATAAGCTGGCAAGCCCCAACATAGGTTACTGAGTAAGTAAAAGGTCTTGATAAGCTTATTTAGTCGCTAACTTTGAGTTTATTCTATCTACTAGATAATCTGTTCTGTATATCTGTAAAGGCCAAATCTCAAAGCATCCAAAGGTGAATTTTTTTGTTTATTTATCATATAAAAAGCTGGTTCTAATCCTTTTATTTTATTCTATTTTTATAGTAATCTACATGGTTATGACAAGAACCAAGCCGCTTTTGCACTTTTTCGCCTTTCTGTAGCTGCTATGACAAGTATTCAGTGGCAAAAAAAGGTATATCCAAAGGTAAGTAAAAATTCTCAAGACTGCAATACGTTTGGCCAGTAAAGAGGCCAAAGTGAGCATGGGAACCTGGTACGTTTAATATAGAATAAGCCAATGGTGCGACGTATAGAGTACGCCCAATATATAGTATATAGTAATATTTGCAATAAATAAACCAATAATATTAAAGAATATAAAAACGTTTTCCGTATCTTATTTGAACCGTATACCAAAAGAGTAATGATACAAGGCGTAGCAGCCAATAGACAAAAGCAATATACCAAATAAAGAATACATCTTTAAACCAAGGTCGAATAGCAAAGAAGTGTATTTATAGCATTCGTTAATAATGTAACATAAAAGAGCCTATGGGAATGAAACAGTGTAAACACCGAACTTTTTTTTGGAGCCAATGACATGCTACACGTTTCAAGCAAAAGAGCAAATAGGATCAAGGTAAAGGCCTGTAATGTTGGTTGAAAGTTAAAGATCACAGGCCGAAAGATATGTTTTTTGCCAGCCTAAAGAAAGGTACATTTCACGGAAATTAAGGCCTGAAAGGTATAATTTTTGTCTGCTTAGAAAATTATACATTTCACGCAACATTGAGGCCTGAAAGGTATAATTTCGCTTAAATATACACCTTGTCACATTAATGTAGTTTGTACATTTCACGGAACCTTCGCCGTGAAAGTTCCGTGAAATGTATAAATTTTTTTTGTAGTGAAGAGATAGACATTGATGAAGATAAGAACCAAGATCAACAAGCTGAAAGAGACATGTCGGACATTCCAGTAGAGTTAGAGATTCGTCTAAAAAAGGAAGCCAAGCGTAAAAGGAAGTTCAAGCCAATTACGTCAAACAAGAGACGTAAAGACTGTGCCTAATTTGGTTATGCTTCTTTAGAAATGTACTTCTTTAGATCCTCTCACTTTAGACTAATTCAATATCCTTGTAAATTATATCATATGCACATATTTAGTATAGTTATCATTATCGTAGAATTGTATAAATATCTCAACTTGAAATTATGAATAAATCTTATCTTCTATTTACTGTAAAAATCTCTATTGTACTTTTGATTAGATTAACCACACACTACAAAAAAAATTTTATACATTTCACGGAACTTTCACGGCGAAGGTTCCGTGAAATGTACAAACTACATTAATGTGACAAGGTGTATATTTAAGCGAAATTATACCTTTCAGGCCTCAATGTTGCGTGAAATGTATAATTTTCTAAGCAGACAAAAATTATACCTTTCAGGCCTTAATTTCCGTGAAATGTACCTTTCTTTAGGCTGGCAAAAAACATATCTTTCGGCCTGTGATCTTTAACTTTCAACCAACATTACAGGCCTTTACCTTGATCCTATTTGCTCTTTTGCTTGAAACGTGTAGCATGTCATTGGCTCCAAAAAAAGTTCGGTGTTTACACTGTTTCATTCCCATAGGCTCTTTTATGTTACATTATTAACGAATGCTATAAATACACTTCTTTGCTATTCGACCTTGGTTTAAAGATGTATTCTTTATTTGGTATATTGCTTTTGTCTATTGGCTGCTACGCCTTGTATCATTACTCTTTTGGTATACGGTTCAAATAAGATACGGAAAACGTTTTTATATTCTTTAATATTATTGGTTTATTTATTGCAAATATTACTATATACTATATATTGGGCGTACTCTATACGTCGCACCATTGGCTTATTCTATATTAACGTACCAGGTTCCCATGCTCACTTTGGCCTCTTTACTGGCCAAACGTATTGCAGTCTTGAGAATTTTTACTTACCTTTGGATATACCTTTTTTGCCACTGAATACTTGTCATAGCAGCTACAGAAAGGCGAAAAAGTGCAAAAGCGGCTTGGTTCTTGTCATAACCATGTAGATTACTATAAAAATAGAATAAAATAAAAGGATTAGAACCAGCTTTTTATATGATAAATAAACAAAAAAATCACCTTTGGATGCTTTGAGATTTGGCCTTTACAGATATACAGAACAGATTATCTAGTAGATAGAATAAACTCAAAGTTAGCGACTAAATAAGCTTATCAAGACCTTTTACTTACTCAGTAACCTATGTTGGGGCTTGCCAGCTTATTTGCAATAGCCGTAGACGCAGAACTAATCAATACACTACAAGATTTTAGCAGATAAATATTAGTGATGCTCTTACAACTAAGCAAAGTGTTTACCTTTCTAGCATCATGTACAATAATAAGACTAGCTGATTGCTTGAGGCTATTCTAAACACAAGTTGACTTATATCAGTATCAGATCTTTTCTTTTTGTAAAATACAAACCTGGAACCACCGAGAGAAGAGAAGATAAAGAAAAGGAAATAAAGAGAAAAAAGGAACAAAAAAATTTTATTGGTTTTTACATCTTTTTTTTGGCCTGTTCCAATCAACGCTCAGGATTTGTATTGTTCTAGTTCCGATTTTTTTTCTTTTTATTTTTTTTTTGAACAGATTAATACCATTTAGACTACAAGGCGTATATAGCGTGATTTCAGCTCATCTAGTACTTTGAAGCTACATCTGCTCAACATCAGTACATTGACAGTTGTGTTTCGTCTGCTTTCAATCAAGTGTAGAGATGATTCGTATTTAAACCCTTAAACGATAATAAACTATTTTTTTTTTACAAAACGACACCTTTTATTGTAGTAAATCGTACTTTTATAGCCACCAAATACAATGCTTGCGAAAGCTTGGCCATAATATCGTGATTGAATGGTTTTTTGATAGAATAAGAGATAGTTTAGTTGAAGAGACTTTCTCGATGAGTAACAAAAATACTAATAGTATCAGCTTAGAACATAACGTTCCTTTTTGAGCATACTTAGCAGTTTTAAAGCGGGGGTTTGGCTTGTTTTCTGCTTGTCTATCAAATTTTTTTTTCTCTCCTTTTTTTTTAACGTGTGACAAAGCCCAGAAACCAGACATTTTTTAGCACTTTGAAATTTTTTGACCTTTTTTTTTATAAGTCAAATAAAATTTTAATTCAATATTAATAAAGAAGCATATGTTAGCAGTAAAGACTTCAATATTTTTACATGGGTGTATTCCAGACAATGAGGGATACACTCTGTCCAAGTTTCAGCAAATTCTGACCATTTTTGATAGATTTGATTTTTTACTGCTAAAAAACCCCGTGAAAGGACCCATTTAATGTAGGAAATTTTTTATCACTTTCAGGCCTCAAGTGTAAATTTTTTGTAGTGACAGCACTACACCCAAAAGGACGTTCACTGCTGCCAAATTTAGCGGTGGACGTCGGTTATTTGTACAGCAATTCGGCGTCCGCTGCACAAAAGTGATCGTAAAGTCCCACTGCAAGTCCACTGCAGGTTAACTGTTAGTTAGGACCCGACGATCACTGCTGTGGACTGGACAGATGAAATGCTTGTCATGTCCCCAGTGGATCATACAGGGCGTCCGTCTTATTTACTTTAGCTTTGTGATTGGATATCTTTTTTGAAGAATCTTTATTCAATTGGCCATTTTTATAAATATACTCCAAAATTCTTTGTTTAATTGGCTTTACATTTGCTATTTTATTAAAATTAACATTTCTAATTGGATGATATGGACTTCTTTACACAAATATACTTCTTTACAATTGGACTGTTTACAGCAAATATAGAGGATTAGAGGCTTAAAAAAGTAGCTTTTTATTATAGAAAAAACTTTTTTTTGATAGAAAATAATGGCTTCTTTTAGGGGAAAATACTAGGGGATTAGGTAAAAAAAAAGCAATAATTCATTGATGTAGAGAATATGACCAGAAAAAAACCGATAGAAATGGCAAATTGCTTCGAGAAAAAGCCGATGACAAGAGCAATTCGAATTGAGACACAAGCGCAACAGACAGACCATAAAAGCAGATGGAGAGAGACAGCAATTTTACATATAAAAGGCAGAAAACAAACCAAACAAGGAACAACCGGATTTGAACTAAAACAACACCATCATTAGTTAAAAGCGAAATAATACAAAAAGAAATGACAAATGTACTTACAGACAATCCATAGTCAGAGGCTATACGAAAGGCAGTTTACCGTGTCAAAGGAGCATACCAGCATTTGAAAGCCTAAAAAGAAAGCAATAAGTTATACTTAAATCATAGATTCTAACTTCTTACTTACGTTTGAAAAAGCCATCAACAGGGTCCTTGTAAATAATATCATTATTAAGCACAACTAGGCTCTAAACGAAAGAAGTACGTGAATAAAAAGAATTACAACATAGATGCTTATGAATAATTACCTCAAGTTATACAACAAAGTAAACACATATCAATTAAAGACAAGGACTAAGTAGTTAGAAGTAGATTATTAGTGGCTTGACCGAAAAAAAAAGAAAATAACTTACCTGTATACTTTAACAAAAAAGTAATAAAAAAGTAATAAAAAAGTAATAAAAAAGAGAGAAAAAGAGAAAAGAAAGGAAAAAAGAAAAAATTTCAACTTAATGACAGCTTCCTATTTGGGTCTTGTTAATAACAAAAAAAAGAGAGAGAGAAAAATATCACACTGACAGATTTCATTATTGAATCACCGACACAAGAATAAAATATCCTGACTTTACTTGACCGTTAAAAAATCTATAAAAAGTGACTAAGAGAGCGCTTCAAGTGCATTATAAGCATCCGGTAATATGCCCCTTTAATATAGCCACAAACAGGCACCTCTTTTCTTTTTTTTTGTCGAAAAAACGACATTAGACTTGTCGACATGGGCACGTATGAGTACACTTTAAAAAAATAAAAAATAAAGAGAAATAGCTTTATTCAATCCCAGCCAATATCACACACACTTTTTTTTCTCTCTCTTGAATTTATTTATTTATTTTTTTTATTACAGGTAGCCTCGACTCATACTTTATTTATCTTGTTGAAAGCAGATGAGACTTAGCGAGCTTATGTCATTTCAGCAATGCAGTATATTGGACACAGACATTCCAAGCGTAGACTCTGGTTTGGAAGTGCAACGAAAAGAGAACAGTCAGGAAGCTTTTAAGCTGCAAGTTGACTTCAATCTAAAAATAAAAGAATATCAGGCTGCTACTTTTTTCTTCTTCGGTACTAAGCTTGATCCTCATCATACATGCCAAGCAAAAGGTAAGTTACATTGCCGTGTTATGAATCAGCTATATCCTTTCTTTTTTTTGTTTCGACAAGAAGTGGATTGCTTTATGAACGAGAAGCTCTTTTTTATGAATGAAAAACATCTTTACGCAATAAACAACGACTGCTTACGAGTTATTTTATGGATTACACCTTTATTTATTTTTGTCTCAGTACATGAAAGGAAAGAATGTGGGTTTTGGTACAAAATGAGCATATACAAGAGGAAAAAGATGTAAATGGACTGTTGCAAGTTCTTACTTCTTATATTTTGACCTGTTAAGCTTGTAGAAATGGAACAGAAGAAAAGAGGATTTAAAGTGCAGGCTTACCTTGAACGCACTACTGGGTAACTTGGGAGATGAGACCGAGATGAGTTTGCATGTTCTTCACAAAACTCTTTTTTTTTGCTTTTAATTTTTACAAGTTGTCTTTTCTTCAAAGGTTTTATTCAAGTATGTTTATCTTAGTGCGTTTATTTGAATGTGTTTATCTCAGTGTCTTCTGCTTTAGATGCCTTTATTTCAGTGTCTTGTTTTCTTCAAGTTTTTTTTGGCATTTAATTTTTGAGTGTCTCTTTTTTTCACTGCTTTAAGTTTTTTATTTCCCATTTTTAAAAGATTTTCCCAATTATTTTGTGAGTCTCATTCTCAATTTATAAATCTCCCTTTTCCGAAATTGTTTTCCAATTTTTTAAGCAGTGATTTTTTAGGCCTTAATATTTTTTAAAGAAAAAAAGACAAGTCAATTTAAACTCCTCAGCATTAAAAAAATCAAGTTGCTGTAAAATCTCAAGCAGAGAAAAAATCACTGCCAAAAAATTTAAAGAGCGAATTTTCTTTAAGCAGGTAAAAATCTAAATGGTTATAACTCTATGAAAACAAACTCGTTTTGAATTCTGTAAGAAGTTCTGAAAGTCCAAACAATATATCTAGATATCTATCAAAAAAAGTAGCAGCGTTTATAATCAAAATCAATACTTAGAGTTTGGGGTGCACTTAAGACCATGTTAACCGTGGATGACCACCGTACGTTGGTCAAGCATTCGATGTAGTGGTTCTGCTATGTTCTCTACTGGCTCTTTAACTACAATTGGCCTGATAACATTGACAGTGGTATAATTCTCTCTTATGTTTACCTTTGATATTTGACTTCACAAAAATAAACACAAATGATACAATATTCAGTAGAAGACTGTAAAAGACTACGTCGTAATTATATGCAGAGAATAATATGGATTTAGGCACTTGTTAGCTTCAAAAAGGAAATTGAAGAAGTATGTAAATCAGGAAAAGTAAAAGAAAAAAGGTTTTTTATTACAATGATAAAAATAGAGACATTACTTATACTTCAAGTAATTTACACCACACAGTTACTTCTTGTTACAATCAATATTCGAGCGCCTTCAGTTTCTAGAGTTGCCTTTTTTTTTGTTAAATATTTTTTTTTTTGACAATGATCACCGACAGGGTCTAAG
This sequence comes from Blakeslea trispora, assembly GCA_025331445.1. Classification (NCBI taxonomy): domain Eukaryota; kingdom Fungi; phylum Mucoromycota; class Mucoromycetes; order Mucorales; family Choanephoraceae; genus Blakeslea; species Blakeslea trispora. Next base: position 300 of record JAIWNE010000234.1, on the reverse strand, counting down.
TTGCACCAAACAACACAATCATTCTTGACAGGATGTAACCTTGTACTTGACAATAAATTGAGCTCACATTCAATTGACTTCTTCTTAACAACACCGAGAGTCGGCAAGAGCACGAGGTTACCACAAGAGATACAAGATAAACGGGAAAAGAACAAAAATAAAATAAAGGAATGGAATACATAGAGATACAAAGAAAATAAATAAAAATAGTAATTAAAATAAAATAAAAATAAGAGAAACAGAAAAATGATATGAACAATAATGATGATGATATGAATGCAAAGGAAATAGTAGTAACAG
>JAIWNE010000233.1:0-24720 GCA_025331445.1 Blakeslea trispora | reverse complement strand
GTAGGAAGTAGGCGAAACTAAGACCTGCTTTGATATCAACACGCTTGTTGGCGGATCTAATATGCTTAATGCCCTGGAATGCTTGATGTACTTTGTGACGGTTTTCAAAGTATTCTAGCCAACGCCTTCTTTACGCCTTTCAAATCAGCAGACATTAAAGAACGCCTTCATGTCAACAAAAGAACTTGTATAGGTTCCTTCTACAGTTTTTCTTTTTATCAGTTTTTGCCATATCATCTTTTTCTCGAATATAAATAGCTTCATATTTTATAACAAAATAAATATCATTCAATTATCTATTTTAAACTACGATAAAAGATATCAAAAGTAATACAGTGTGCCTATAACAAAGTGGAACAACGGGTCCCTGATAGTATGGTCATGTTTTTGGGTTGGCAGTTTTGATCCTTTGGTCTTGCGTGATGGCTCTGTAGATCAAAATACTTGTGTCAACATCCTGGCCAAGAAATTCATGCCATGGTTCATTGAATTGAGCAAGAAGAAGAATCAAGACTTCATACTGCAAGAAGATAACACTGTATGTCACGTAGATAAGTATGCAATGTAGTGGAGACATACACGTCAAATCATCCGCTTTGATTCCTAGCCACCACAAAGTTCTGATCTCAATTCAATTGGGCATATCTGGAACTCTCTAGATAAGCTCATGAAAAAGTAGAGTCTTAATGCAAACAATGTGAAGTGATTTAACTCAACTCTGTAAGAAGTTCGGTCAAAGAACTGCGTTGATTTAGCACCACTGTCTAGCTGAAAATATGAAGGAACACTGTCAGGCAGTTATTGATACCAATGGTGGACCAACCAAATATCAAAGTTCACTTTTTTCTTACTTTTTTTTAAAGGATGACTCAAGCTACATTCGTGCTGAATTTGTAAAAACAAGAGCGCTTCTTTGGCTTACTATGTTTACTGCATGATACAGGATGCCTTTTAGTATTACAAAAAACTAAAGTCGTACATAACCCTTTTGTTTGTGATCGTATATTACTGAGAATTAATGCGCTGCTTGGAAGCCTATAAACAACTTGCGGTGTCGGAGTGGAAGCAAAGCTTATTGTATTAGAATCGTGACACAAAAAATAAATAAATGATAAAGTAGACCAGACCAGTCACCAAAGAGAGATAAGGGGTGACTTAGTACAATGAAGGAAAGAACGGTATATAGAATTGCTGATGGCAAAATCCCCAGGCCTCTCAAAGATAACCACATTGAAGGTCTTTTCTTTCTTGTTATTCTAACCTTATCACTTCGTTTAGTGTTGGTACTCCTTGAAGAAAGCCACTGTACTAGACTTGTCCAGATTAATTTCAGTAGTTCCAAAAGATCAAAGCAAAAGGTGTTTTTCATCACAATCTCATTCTTATCTGTTTGCTTTTAAATTCGGATTTTCCAAAGTCCAGGTTAAAGAGGTGCAGGAAAATAAAGCCTGCTTGATCTTCACATGTATTCCATAAAGTACAAAGCCTGCGCATTATCAGCGGCGACTTAATCATATTTGATGGTGGTTGATCTATACTCAAAGAAGTTAATATGAAATGATGGCTACTCTTGCTTTGAGTTTGTACAGTAGGCAGTACTGTTGTTGGTTCAGAGAATAACGGTGTCTGCTGTTGAGTACCTTTTGTGTAACATCTCTTGGCCCATTTCATCAGCAGTGACAATAACCAAAGGGACTATGGTGAGACCAGCAATTATGGCATTTTAAAACAACTCTTTTTGTAATATACTATGTGTTACAGTATCTGAAAGCAATGAATATGGTCAATCATAAGTCTACTGAAGGATTCAGAGCAGAGTTGATGGTTTGACCTGGACAAAAAATTGAACTACACTATGCCATGAGGTGTTTCTTTGTTCTGCTCTGAGTTTCACAACAAATTATATGCAAGCAGTAATTAAGCTAACCATTTACTACAATTGTATTCAGGGTAAACGCCTATGATATGTTGAGTTTGCCAAAAGAAAAAAACAGATAAATACATGTATAATGAAGAATGAATACAGTTCCCCCAATACTCGATATCTATCAGCTTTAGGTAATATACTGACGGCTGTCCCTTTTATGAGTGATAGAAAACTTCAGAGGCAAAAATATTTCATTGTTTTTTGAACTATCGTGTTACCCAATCAAAATAACTTAAAGTCTGAATACCAACTTGATTTTGGTGTAGCAATAGTTTCACTTCAAATGTCAAAAAGAAAGCAAAGAAGGTGTTTTCCTCTTTTCTTTCTTTTTTCTTCTTCTTTTCATTTCCAATCAAACACTGAAAAATATGGAGCAATATTATTCCGCTATCGTTGAGAACTTCAACAAGCTTGAGAAGCCCGAAAAGTTACGTTCTATCCTTGGTACTGTGGCAGCAGTAGGACTTGCCACTTATTTTGCCAAAAAGGTTTTCTACAGACAGTCCAAGTCCAAATCAAACCCTTATGGAGAAATCCCAACACCTGAAGGAGCTATGTATTACCTAGGTAAGAACTATTTGTAAAGCTTGGCATAATGCATGTCATGCCAAAGAAGGAAAATGTCAATGAGAATACATAAACTAAGTTTGCAATTTGTGCGCTAGGCCATGTTCCTAATCTTGGTAAGATCCCTGCTCACACTATCGCAGATTGGCACAAGAAATATGGTCCTATTATTCGAGTAAAGATGGGAGTACAAGATTGGGTTTTTATTAGTGAGCCAGCTTTAGGACATGAAGTGTTTGTTGCACAAGGGGCTCAAACATCTGGACGACCTTATATTACTTGGGGTAACAAAATCCATGGTGAAGGCAATAGGTAAAACCATAAAAAGAAATAGATCGCATACATTGAATTACTCACATAAAAAAAACTATATTTTGTTTAAAAGAGGTGTTGTTTTTAATGATTACAACAAAAACTGGAAGAATGCTCGTACAGCTATCCTGAACATTTTGTCACCCAAATCAGTAGATGGTTTTGATGACCTGCTTCAAAGAGAAGCAAATCATCTGGTCGATACTTTAATCCAAAAATCAGAACAATTTGGACAAGTCGATCCTGCCGAATTTATTCGTTGTTCTTCTGTCAATATCATCCTGGCAACTGCTTTTGGTATACCAGGCGTCCACTCTCCTGAAGATCCTCTCTACAAAGAAATCGTCAATATCATTGAAACTTCGCTTTGGTTTGCCAATGTTATTGCTGACCCCAGTGTGTTTTCCCTATCCTTTCGTTCTTGGACGTGATCTTTCGAAGAGAGCGTAAAATGATTGATTTCAAAGAAAACGTCATGCATCCCTTGCTGGCCAAACTGATAAAGCAGGCAAGAGAATCAGAAACAGACAGCCTAATCAAGAAGTTGGATTTGATTAAGGATGAACATGATATTGACGAACAAAACATTCGCGTGCTCATGTGTAAGATTGAGAAAACAAATCATCTAAAATTTAGACTAATTCTTTCTTTTTTAATCAGCTGAATTACTTTCTGCTGGAGCTGATACTGTCTTTGCTGCTACCTTGTGGTCGCTCTCAATTATGTGTAATCACTTTGAAATTCAGTTGAAATTACAGAATGAAGTAGATGCATTCATCAGTCGTAATGGACGTATCCCAACCTTTGCAGACCGTCTTGAGTTGCCTTACTTTAATGCATTTTTGAAAGAATGTCTTCGCTTCAAACCTCCTGCCTTATTCAGTATTCCTCGAAAGGCCAGCAAAGATGGTAATCCTACTCAATTGTTACTATAGCTGTAATTTAACTCATTTTATTTTTTTAATAGTGGTTTACAAGAACTATATTATTCCTAAAGATACTATTATACTCAGCAATATTCATGCGATACATTCAGATAGTAATACATACGTTAATCCCGAAAAGTTCATGCCTGAAAGATTCTTGAATGATTCGCGCTCTATCTATGCCTGTAGTAATGGTCAAATTCAAAACAGAGATCAATTCGTATTTGGTTGGGGACGTCGTATATGTCCAGGCATCTACTTGGTAAGTAAAAGCTATTTTTTTTATTGTTTAATCATTTGGGCTCAACACATTGTTTATTTGTCATAGGCTGAAAATGAATTATTCAACACTCTAACAAGAGTGGTGGCTCGTTGCGATGTCAAGCCCGCACTTTCTCCAGAAGGAAAAGAAATATATCCAAACTTAAACACCCTTCATGATGGAGGTGCTACTGTTCACCCATTACCTTACCAAATCCGTTTTGCTCTGCGTGAAAGCCTTGTAGCTTAAAATTAAATAAACCTTTGCTTCTTGGGCCTTTTATGCGTATACCATACTTGCCTATAAATGTAAATAGAAAAGTTTAAGTGACAAGTTTGTGCTACACATATGCTTTTTTGGGACAGCGTGTAAGAGCCCTCCCCTTTTTTTTTTTTTCTTAAAAAGCACTATGAAAACTCAGTATGAAGAAGCTTTGGAAGTAAGCTTTTCTTGTTGAGATGTACTTGCAACATATTTAACACCTTGTTTGTTGTGCCCTTTGTTCACTTTTGTTGTATATTCATCTTTGTAGCAGCACGGCTATGTTGCTCTCAAAGATATAGGCGTTGGTCATTTTGTTAGTGTCTTTGGTTTAGTTGTCCATGCCAGTCCTATCAAGCCTCCTAGACAGTCAGGCAAAAGTAAGCAGATCATAGAGATCATTCTTCCGGTTGACATAAACAATGATTCTGACTTTGCACAGGTTATAGTTGCAGCTTAAGACTAACTGATCCCACCTTGAATCAGTCAACCATCACAATGAACTTTTTTCGCCAAGACAGTTCCATGTTGCCTATGGCCAACGTAGGCGACATTATTTTCACCAAAGACGTCAAAGTAAAGTCGTTCAATAATAGCCCACAACTGATGAATGAAAAAGAAATGTTCTTTGTCTGTATTGATCCTCATACTCGGAAAGCAAAAATACCCACTAACATAATCATGCATTTTACTCGTTCCGATGCTGACATTGTGGCGCTTCTATATCATTGGTCTTTAAGCAACACTGTGCACGTACAAGCAGCAAGAGTGTCATCAATAGGAAGACCTACATTAACTACACGAGAAATACATGATCATCCGTCTAGATATTTTGATTATATTGGCATGGTAGTAGGCTGCTTGCCAGAACAAGACGCTGTGCGTAAAACAAATTTATTACTGACAGATTTTACGGACAACCCAAAGCCTTATATGGATGACACAAGTGAGCATCAGATCAATGTTGCTCATACAAAGCTTCTTCAATGCACTCTTTGGGATGAAAATTCAGAGACATGTCCTAAACTTGAGCTTGGCACCTATGTCTTTTTGAGAAATTGCAGCCGTAATGAAAAGAACAGAAATGTATTGGAAATATCTGTGCGTGGGGATCGGAATAGTAATGGGCCATCAAAAAACAGAGTCAGGATACTTGAGCCGAATGATCCCTTACTGAAGCACTTACTCGAGAGAAAATCAAGACATGTTTCTATCAACGGCAGTATATCAAAGAAGAAGTCCAACACAATTGGCTGGGGCAGCGATCCTCTTCGAACCAGTAAGAGTATTTTAGCCAAGTCTACACAGCTTCTTATCTTTGAACATAGGGGTCAAAGATCTAAAAGGTCATAAATCGCTTAAAGACATCAAAGAAGCTCAACAACCCGGTCTATATTTAACAAGAGCCATTGTTACAAAAATATTGCCAGATAATGTAAAGGATTGGATTGTTGGTCAATGCAAACATTGTAAAAAATTGTATGGCTTTTTCTTTCTTTTGTCTAGCTGATCATCATTTCCAACTCTTACCGATTATTTTTTTTTTATAGCTGCAAAGAGCCGATTTCATTATGTGATACATGTGGAAGGGAAAACATACCAGTTTTTAAGCTTATTTTTTATATCTATGATGGAACAGATCAAGTGCCATTAGTTGTGTCTGATAAAGAAGCCGTAGGAAAAAAAAGTCAGGCTGTAATTTTAAAAACTCATCATTTTCTTTTATTAGGAGCTATTGTTTCTTGGTTTATCTGCTGAAGAGTAAGTGATGAATTTATGCAGACGCTTTTGAATGTTTACTTGAATATTTATATAATATATATTGCTCATATAGTACTTGCGTGGATGAAAGCAGTATGAAGCGATTACGCAAATTAGCGAGGCTCATCAGAAATGATGATAAAAACATTTATTATGATATCGGTATTTGTTGTTATGATACGCCTGGATTTGGGCAATCATTTCGTATCACACATACAGAGTTCATAGAAAATAAACAGCAAACGCCATAACTTCTGAGATTCTTTAGTACACATGTCAGCGAGAAGATCCACATCCCTCATCCATTTCTTGTTCTTCTTTCTTTGTTAGCCGCGATAAGGCAGCAGAAGCCAATCTTTCCCTTCTCATCTCTGGTGTGTCCACTAAGATGTCTGAGCTATTTCCGCCTAAACGACGAACACCTCCAATGTAGCCTCCTGTTTCTTCTTCCTCTTCTATTTCAATCGGGGTATAAAAGTCGCCTTGACCAAGTCTGTGACCACCATGAGCGGTCCAATCTAAACTGATGACATCCTTGTTTAGCTGCCGGTTTAGCGCATGAAAGTTATCATCATGCTCTCCCCATACGTTGTGGGTTAATTCGTGTAGCAGCACTTTTCTAACTGAATCATAGTGCCGAAATCCTGACAAATCATCTGTTCTCAATCGCAGCGCTATCAATTGCCCTGCGTTTCGGTTATAGCCCAAAATAGAAGCTTCAAATGGTGTCAGTTCAATCAGTTCGCCTACAGACCACCTTCGATTAGCCATAATAGCTCGTATCTAGTTAATAGTCACATAAGTTAAGTGCTTTGATGGAGCAAGTCAAAAACTTACACCACGATCATCTCGCAATCTCTCAAGTAGCTTTCTAGCTTTCTCTGGCTGGGGAAACTCTTCAATCACTGAAATTTTGTGAAAAGTATATTTGGCATTAGGGTCAGGTCCTCGTTTTTGTGTTTGCTGTTTCCTTAATCGAATTGTAGGTGCTATGCGTTTCTGTTCCTCGATCCTTTTGTCAAGTTGATTGACCTGTTGAATTTGTGCTGGTAGACTTCCCATGAGAATCAACTTGCTTCCTTCTTGTATGTTGAGCTGAGAGAGCTGGACCTGATCATCTTTCAAGATGCGGCCTTTGTGCATGAGCTTTTGACTTTCTACTGGTATTGTTGTTTCTTCTTCAAGTCGTTGTTTGATATGTGCAACAGTTGAATCGAGAGGGTATTGTTCAAATTCAATAATATTTGACTTGAAATTTACTTTAAAGTTGACATGAGTAGCCATTGTTGTAGTCTATATAATAAAGGGAAAAGAAAATTAAATGACTGCCGTAGTCAGCAATTTGTTATTTATAATGCAATTTTTATTCCAGAACAATTGCAGATTCTCGGAAAATCATTTACACCGATTGTCGGTGATATTTATCCTCAATTCCATAACAATGCAATACTTGACTGACCAAGCAGTGTATCTTCAATTTTGTTTACTTGCGCAAAACCAATTTGTAAGCAAGATTGATTAGTAAGGAAGCAGAAAGGTGCAGAGAAGAAGCCTTTAGAATAATAATCTTAGTGTATAGATAAAAAAGAAACGCGCATAATCCAATATGTCATTCATCTTGTTTGTATTAAGAGATTGTCTTTCTTATCTACATAAACCTCAAAATGCTAAATTTTAGTTTTGATTTCTGTACGCGTGTTTGTTGATCAAATCATGGACAACTGACTTATAATTCTCGAACATGAAAGTGATGTTTTCCCCGCGGAAGATTCGGTGTTATATCGGGATCTCAACTACCTTTTGATCTTATAAACTTCTCTACTCAGGCACTTTCTTGACTATAATCAATCTTTTCGAGTATCCTGCGAGCTCGGGATAGTTTGGACTATTAGGGGATGAAAAAGGTGCTCTTTCTTAAAATTCAAAATATTACTACTTTATAATCAAAAATGGTGCTACAGGTGGAACTGTACCAACATCAAAATATATATGGTTATTAAGGTTGCAATATAGATCCTAGAGTTCACGAACATAGACAACTTGAGCAGAGTTATTAGTCACTCGGAGGACTTACACACACCTCATAACACCAGAGGTCAACATTGGCATCATTGTTGCTGGTGATAAACGAGGTCGGGTAGAGCTGGCGACTGCTATCATCGCTGCTAAAAGAGTTGTTGTCGATTGTTTCTTGAGTACCATTCGCATCGATATTTTTTTTGAGTATCAATAGTACAGGCTATTTGAGTGTGCAGTCCCCCCATAAAAAAGTTGCATTCAGTTTTAAATGCTGAGAAGCATACTGTATCATACAATAAACATCGTAATCCCAAAAAGGGCTCTTGTTTTCTCAAATTCAACAGAAATGTAGCTCAGAACATAGTCTTAAAGAAACAAAAGAAGAAAAGTAACTTTTAATGTTTAGATTGACCGTTAACAAAGATTGGCGCTACATAAATCGATCTTTTTCTTATTTTGGCAAGTCAGATTTGATATTCCGTCGTTCATTCTTATGAGAACACACCAAAATCTGTAGCTTTGACTGTATTGTTAGGTCTTTCTTTTCTTCCTTCTTTCTTTTTATTCAGATCCTTTAATTGCGTAAGAAAAAGGGACATATATCTTACTATAGAAAAAACACACGCATAAACTGGATATGCCTTCACGTCAATTGCAAGAGGATTTTTTATTGCCTCGCTCTTTTGCTCTTCGATCAATCGACGAATTACGTGATTGGGCTCCTTCTGATACAGATATCCCTCATATCGCATCTGTGCCTTTGAAAACAAGAAAAACAAACCAAACCATGAAACCTCGTCTCTTACTAACCCATGATATGGCAGGTGGCTATAAAGAAGATGCTAATGTTCAAGGCAACATGTTTAAGGACATTTATTTCATCCAACGATGGCATTTTGTTGATATATTCAATTAGTAAGTTCGAAAAAATAGTTCAATGAATCTTAAGCATCGAGAAATTCAAAAAGGCAAAAAAAAAAGTTTCTCCCATGAGCGCGTATCCATTCCACCTGTCAATTGGATCAACACATGCCATCGAAATGGTGTCAAATGTTTAGGCACATTTTTAGTTGAAGGAAACAATCAAATGCATGAAATGGAAGCCTTACTTCATGGCCCTCCTTTCATAAACGATGAAGACAATGACCCTATGCAACTTTGGGAACCTTTTTATGCAGACAAGCTAGGTAAACTTTCTTTGTTTTATAATAAAAGTCACTCGTATTGAATGCTTGAAAATAGTGGCTATTGCAAAACGATACAATTTCGATGGCTGGCTCATCAATATTGAATGTGAGTTTTTCTCTTTCCCAACAAACCCTCGATTCAAAGCGCAGGAATTAGCCAAGTAAAAGAAAAACCAATTTATATTTATCTGCTTCTGATGTATTTGCTGCTTAGATTTATTGGTTATCTGACAAATAAAATGCATGAAGAGATACCTGGATCGCAAGTTGTTTGGTATGATAGCATGATTGAAACTGGAGAAATCAATTATCAAAACCAACTGACACACCTCAATGGACTCTTTTTCAAAAACGCGGATGGTATTTTCATAAACTACTGGTGGGAAAAAGAGTATCCTGAAATGACTCGTCGCACAGCTGAGCGCTACGGCAAATTAGGTTATGATGTCTATTTTGGAACGGATGTTTGGGGAAGAGGCACCTTTGGTGGAGGCGGATTTAATTCATACCGAAGTATCAAGACAGCCACATTAGCGCAAACTTCATCTGCTTTGTTTGGTATGGCATGGACTTATGAAAATTTTGATAAAGCAGATTTCGAAAAAATGGATCGGTTATTTTGGAGCGGAGGAAGCTATTCTGAATATCCACCTATGCCACCAAGCGATCCAGACTTGAGTCCAGAAAGTGAAGACAGGTAATTGTTAATAGCTATTTCTTACCTTTAATTTGACTTCAATATCTTACTGCTTTCTAACAGATAAATACATCTTTAGTGACGAAGAAGGCGTATCGCGCGTCTACCACAAAGGTATTGAAGACGCAGTTTCCATGACAGAACCAGTACCTGGTGATGATTGGTTTGCCACCTCTTTCGACAAAGGATTTGGCATAGGCTTTTACCATGAAGGTAAAAGATTGCTGTCACAGCCTTGGTCTCATCTTTCGCATCAATCAATTCTGCCTAACCTCAGATATCATTCACCTGTTATGACTCCTGCTGATAACAATATCAAGTTAACTTGCTCACTTGAAAACGAACTCGGCGCATTCATAGGTGGCACATCCTTGTTGTTGAAAGGTCAACGCTTAACTCATAGAGAGTCGAGAGACTTGGAGACGGAAGTAAGCGTACCGCTTTATAAGCTTGAATTGGACGTGAGTAAAGGGTGCTTTCTCCGTTATGTCTATCGCGCTTTGGCTGGTGAAGATGCTAGAGTAGTTATGTCATGTCAGTTGACATTACAGTCATCGAATTTCGACACCTTAGACAAGCTACTTGACGCATGGTTGCCCAACACTTTCTTGCTAGATCCAGATGATGGATTACGTACTACTGTGTCAGCTCAGTCTGAAGGCTATCTTTACAGTAGATGCTGCGTATTCCCTGTTGTGAAAGAGGACCAGGGCGAAAATGACTGGATCATAAAGCTTGTCTATATCCCACCTATCAGTGAAGGAATTAAACTAAGTCTCAATCAAGTTGAAATGAATGTGTTGGCTAACGCAGCTAATTTGGTTGGAATACAGCCACACTTGATTGCATGTTTAGGCCATTTGAGCATTCTGCCTTCGATAGATGAAAGTAATGTGCTGAAAGAAACCCAAAACCATATAGATCAAATGAATTGGTCTCAAACTAAAACAAAAAAGATAACAAATGCCGAAAACGAACAAACGATGTCCTTCTTTGGTACTCTTCATTGGCAGCAACAACCGTGGCCAACAAACCATGGTCAGTCTTGGAAACGCACAGATTATTATCTTATTTTCTATGAAGCTCCGGAGAAAACGCACCTTTTTTTAGGAACTGCTTTTTGTACTCAATACCGAATCTCAGGTCTCGCCTGCAAGAACTCACAAGTGGAGCATCGTATTGTTATCAAGGCTGTTGATGTAGTAGGAAATATTGGTGCACAAGCATATACTAGTATTCCCCTTTGATTAGTGTTGTATTTGCAGTGAAAGGAAATAATAAAGGAATGTTTTAGTCCATTTGAATGACTTTATTCTATTTGTGAGCTGCCTAGGAGGATTCGGATCCTAGCTCACGAAGATAGTTGGCAACAGTTTCCGAAGTGACTTTAACTCCAATATTCTCCAGCTCGAGTTTCACCTCATTAACACTCGCGGAAGGGTTCTTTGTCACAAATAGCTTGAGATGTCTCATTGCTCTTTCATCTGCTTTTCGGGTTGCACCAGGAGGAGCACTGGGCATAGGTGTGTCTCTTTCCTTAATGCGCTTCACAATGTTGTTAACAGTCGTATAAGGAATCTCCATGATACGTGCGATCTCTCTCAAGGGATGCTCAGCGCGATATAACCAATATACTCCCCAATAAGTCCTTTCTTCACGCTTTTTGTATTTGCCACGGGCTTTTCTGTTTTCGGTGGTAGACATGTTTGTATTAAAGTGTTTTCTTTTTCTTTTTTGAAAAAGAATGAACTGTTTATTATGACAAATATGCGTTATTTAGGACCCGATCCAATTCCAATTGTGGCTGACTGTAATGCAATGGTTGTGAACTTGACTCAGAGGTATTTAGCCAGACAAAGTAATGCTAAAAAGTTTCATATTTTTCTCAAAGTTCTTCTGTTGCTTTATCCTCAGCAGTCAATGGATGGATATGAAGCAGCTCCTGCAAACAATTGATCTCTATGTCTGTGGGACAAGTAACATCAATCAAGAAATTGACATGTCGATTCTGCTTGAGCACTGGTAATATATCAAGTAATGATTTGGTATGAGCAGCAGAAGGGGGGTGATGGAGTATAAAGGAAATATCAAAATTTGAAAGAACAAAAGATGCGAGAGAGGAACCCAAATGATGAATTAGATAATTTGAACAAAAGGCAGTAAAATAGAATACATGTTGATGACTAAATATGTAAAGGGTATATTTTTTTTTGTTATGGTTGCTTTAATTGCTATTCAAATTGCTCATGCTTTTTGCAATTTGTTCTATTTGAGCATCTTTACTATGAGGAGACAAAAGATCGGTACCTTCCATGCGGCTCTTGACCATTTTCAGTGCTTCTTGAAGCGTCTTGCCTGTATCTATCAGATAAAGATGGCGATGTCAAAACAAGAGAGAAAAGACTTATAAAAAAAAACCCCCCAACTTACTATCAATTGAACTAAGGAAACGAAGCAATTCTTTGCAGAGCTCATAATCGTTCTCATCTAATGCCTTTTCAAGCAGATGAACAGTATCTTTGCCACCAATAGCTAAGGGTTGCATCGTTTGAAGAATAATCAAGTATGAAGTGGCTGTACGTAATCGACCATCAGCAAGACAGAGTTCGAAAAGCTCTTTTGGTGTGCTCACAACAGAAAACAGATGATCCCACAATGCTACTTCAGTTTTTCGAGCGCAGCTCACAATCACATCAAGAGCATGAGGAAACTGATCCAAGAATTTGATCACCAGAGGTAAAATGGCCTCTGAATAGGGGAAGGGGGAGGGGTGAAACTTAGATACATGGTCTTTTTTTTTTGTACAAGCATTGAATGACAATACTTACCGTCACCTAAATTATGACCTGCCTCTTCTTCCAGCACTGTGTGCAATAAAATTTCTAAAGCATGACCAAAATACACAAACTTTTCATACGCACGAGCAAAAGCCACTGCGTCTTCTTCTAATCGCCGTTGTAATAAGTATCGTAGGATATGGTGAAGAAATAAATGCATCTACTATATTTGATTAGATGTACGGTCAAGCAAGCGTACATGCTGACTAAACTTACCTTTGGACTCATCTTGAAAAAAACAAACCCCAAGGAATCTTTATAAGATATGTTTTGTTCAATACCAATAATGATGCCTTTGTCCAACAAAATAGCTACCAATAATTGTGTGAGTATTGATAATGTGTAACACGAAGCAATCACATACATAAAGGATAAAAATCTAAGGGAATATAGATGGATTGACTCTTAAGATCTTCAAAATTGTCTATTCTCCATTTGACATGAGTCTCTATATCAGTCATAGATGCAGATGGAGACAAGAGTTCTTGGTCAATTCGATAGCCCAATGAGTATGGCTTTCCTACGTCAAAGTTGCGAGCTGATGAAGCTGATGACATGACACCAGGTGTAGTAGGTGTAGAGGGCTCGTACTCGTACAAATCGTTATCGAGTAAGGTATAGTCAAAATCTTTTGATAAAAGCAAATTGGTGATGGTCTAAATAATGACATGCTTACAATCAGTAAACGAAATGAACCTAAATACATAAAGCTATCCGCTATACCTTCAAACCTTTCCCGTCCACAATCCATAAAGAAGTGATCAAGTTTTCTATATGTTTTCTTCCAATATAATAATATTCTGTTTGATGGTGAAGAGCATGGAGGTCGAATTGTGTATGTGCTTGTAGAATAAATTGATCCATTGAGAGGTCAGAATCATCATCCTCATCCTAAAATTAAAAAAAAAACAGGTGAGCCAAAAAAACATATCTAATTGCTTGAAGACGTACAATGGGTTTCGGACATAACAGGCTCAACTGGCCATTGACAAGCAATACAATGTTAGATGAAATAACATGCTCAATAGACCTAAGCTGATCTCCATAGACTGGATGAAACAAACTGATACTTCTGAGGTGTAATGTATGGTTTACAACATCTTTGAGGGAGATCTTTCGAATCAGCTCCAATGCTGCTAAACCGCCTTGTCTGCCATTATTGCTATGACTAGGTGTAGGTCCTACACAAATGTAGAATATTGAAAGTATATTATCGGCTGTGTAAACCAGTAAGAATTGATTGGAAAGCGTCAAATAAATGGGGGCTGCTTTCAAGTGCTCAGTACAAAGTACATATGCGTTGTCAAGGTTGCTATCTCGAGAGTATAAGCGAATCTGAAAGAAATCAATTAGATTCTGGTACTTTTCATATAAGTGTACAAAAAAAAAAGAAGAAAAGCTGCATACCTCATATGTCTTGTGCTGAACCAATTCGCAACCAACAATCAAAATATGTTTATACCAGACTAAACCGCCTTGCACTAAAAAACTTTGCTCTTGTTGCTGATTTCCAAATAGCTTCCAACGATTAGAGATAGAATTATAATGAGCAAAGCCACGCTTTCCAGCAATTGCAATATATTTTCCATCTGAACTAATTGAAGTGTAGCGTATGGGCCAATGATCAGTAATATAAAGTGCAGGATATTGAATATGAGACCATGCTACAGCTGCTGGATCGATTGTCGTGTTGTTTTCTTGATAATCGCCACCATTGTTGTATAGCAAGATGCGATCGTCTGTCTGAATCAGCCCTCTACGTGCATTATCCTGCAAAAAGTAAATTGAAAACTCTTTAGCAAACAATAAAAGGATCTCATCAGAAAAAAAGATCAATTACCGGGTGAAGATGAGTGGTTAATGCTAACTTGGCAAACGGAACAGTATACAATTTGGTCTTTAGTTCATGATAATTAGACAGTATGTACAATTGATGGTTTCCAGGGCCCCAAAACTATTTACATATAAAAAGGGAAAGACCGTATAAGCCAATGTAACAACATACAAAAAGAAAAGACATACCAGTGTTTGAATCCTCTTGACATAAGCATCTTTCAATCTATAAGAGAATAGACACTTTTTTATTAAGATCAAGCTGATACACATATATAAATGCACATGTAAAACAATAACAATAATAATAAATAAAGCTAAAGCTATACCATACCTTTCGCCATCAAACATTTCATCCATCTCACTTGAAGAACATAACAGTCCGCCATAGACACTCCAAACAGCTAGACCATATTTTTTAAATCCAACAGCAAGAGCATAACCATCTGAGGTCCATTGGACTGATTGCACAGAATTGGCACTGTCATCTGCACCTGATAGTGAAGATCTTTGAGATGCCCATGATATCAATTCAAGCTTATGTAGTAATACGGGTGTTTCTGCATAACTTGTGATTGAGTAAACATAGACAATACCTCTGCTAGTCCCTACAGCAATTGTTGAAAACTTGGGATTGATCGAAACCACACTGGCTTTATCTGTTTCATGCTGATGAAAGCAAACACCTATCCACTCGGCTTTTGATTTAAAAGATGGTGCGTCCGGTAAAGATATTTTTGATTTAAGATCTGGTTCGTCTCCAGCTTGATGAGGGTTTGCTATTAAACTGCCGCTTTGTACAAAATAAGCTCTGCCTTTATTGGAAATCCAAACAGAAATCTTCATTGCTTTGTCATATACCAATTGGGAAATTTGCTCTATGTAATTGTCTTAGTACAAAAGTTACTGAGTAAATCAATCAAAAGGGGATTGCTGTACCATCAGTCTCCATGATGTCTATTTGATCTATCATGGTAGTTTGTGTTGAATTGATCTGACGAGGATTCCATGAAATACACTGAATTGCTAGTGGTGACTGAGTAGCAATTACAAGCGTATCCTCAGAAGAAGTGCCACTTTGTAATTGATTAGTTTTTTCTTCTTTCTTAGGATAAGCATCGTATTTTTTATATATATTTACTGTACCAGATAATACCAGCATCAACCCGGATTGCTAGCCTAAACTTTAAAAGTATCGTCTTGCATCCTTTGCCTTCACCAGGCCCTGTCACATAAGCATGTGGAGAATGAGGGAAATTAAATTCAAATGCTCGCTGATCGTAAGGGAGAACAGAATAAAGCAAGAGATAATGCTTCTTTGTCTATTTGCAGGTGTGAATTAGAACTCGTATCTAGGAAAACAATCAATTTACTGTACGCGAACAACAATTGCTGAGCTGTCAGGTTTCCATAGTGCCTCTAAATTTTCTCCAAATTCATCTATATGTTGATCAGAACGTTCCACAAACGAAAGAACAGTGCTAGGCTATAAATCAAGTTAACACTCTTAAAAAAGAGAGCAAAGCATCAAAGTCTACCTTGATAGACCATAGATAGATGGCAGATCGGGTGCAAGTAATGTACAGTGACGCGTGATGAGAAGGTTGAATAGACACAATGTCCAACGAGCGAGGAAAGGTTTTGTCTTTTGTTCGAGTTGAGCTCTGTGTGCAGTTTAAAGACAACTCGCTTGCTATTCCATTTATCCAGTACATATCACAGGCCAAAAGAGTATTGAGTTATTTGCTCTTTGCTCTTTCTATCTCGGTTCCTTTTGGACTTGCTTGTTTTGCCCTCCTTTATATTTTGTTAGTCTATTGTAATAAGTTTTTTAAAGAAAAAAGACGAAAAAAGAAAAAATAGAGACACAAAATTAAATCCCAATTCAAATATAGAATGCATAGTAACAAAAGGCAGGATCTTTTTCTTTTGGTGTTGTCCTATCAAATATTTAGCAAAACAGAAAAAATGAAGAAGACTATAGGGCTTATGAACAAAGGTTCAACAAGTCAGCATAGCGACAAAAGTAAGAGTGATAGAACAGGAAGCTGTCAAACTGAAGGGTATAGCTCATAAATAGTTCAGGGCAGAGACAACACTCAATATGACTAGTAGCAAAAAAGGCCCAAACTGTCAATCTTGAATATGAAGGAAGTCAATTGCGATATCAAAGCATAAAATCCAGTTGTTGCACCATATTGTTTGAATATTTGTAGGTTTTAGTCTGTCTTGCAAACTACGCCTATGTTAGTTTTTTTGTCTGGATTATGTACAAGAGCTTCTTTCGATACAATAAAATGCTATTCAGTTCTCTATGTTGCTATAGCTTCTTGGTGTCGATTTCGCTAATTATCAAAGCTTTAATCTGCCTCAATCCTTTTGTCTAACAGACACTGAGTTGCGTTTACATTCGGGTGCTTTAAGCTTAATTTTTGTATCTTGAAAGACATCATGTTCAAACAAAGAGACCTCACGCATTACTGACACATAAAAAAGGTCTTGAGGTTCATTCAAGCAAACAAAGCACCATACGTTTGAATTACGAAAGAATCAATAAGGTACAACTCATTACCTCTCTCTCTCACCCTTGAGTATCTTTTTGGTAACTAGAGTGTATAAAAAAAAAAGACTGAGGTCAGGTCTCTCTCGCATTCTTCATGAATTACTTGCTCAAGCTACTCGGTGCTGATGATTTGATTACTGCGCTTACTGACTTTCATCTTACTCTTACTGCAGGCCCCAAAAGTCTTCAATTGAGTTGAGATCAAGAACTCCTGGGTCAATCATCGCTTTTTTTCTTTATTTTATTAAGCAGGATTGCTGCCCATGTGGCAAGAGTTTTAATCATCTTGAAAGACATAGTCTCCGTGAGTCGCAGAAGGCTCATCCTCAGTCAAATGAGAGAAACATGTCAGATAAACATTTAGCATATCAGTCCTAATTGTCGGCATAGTGGGTTCCATATAAAGCCATACCATCCAGTTCTTTCTTTCCAATAAAGTAATTTCAAAATGATGATGAAGTTTGAAGAATTGCTTAAATGGAGCTTAAAAAAGTGGTCGACTGGACTTCAAATTTATGGGCAACTAGGTTCCAATTTTCTCAAAAAGTGTCCAATTGAGGGTCGATGCACTGTATTTTTTTTTTTATAAATATATATATTTATTTTATTACCTATTGTCTTTCTTTAGCTCCTTCTTATTTCTCTTACTTCTTTTTACTTTATTTGCCTAGTACCTGATCTTGAGCAAAGAAAGCGAACCGAGCTATGAGTGTACGTAGTTTTAAAGTCTCTACTCTTTCTGTTTCTATTCAATAGCGTCTATCCTTTAATATGCGTTTCGTAACTTAACTGGAACACAATAGGACTATCAAGCGAAAATAAACGAACTAAAAGCCAAAATAGTTCAAAATGAAAGAATGCGAGACAAAGCCTATCAGCTGAAACCTCTCTTGACTGACCGTAATGCTTTATCTCAGTGTGAAACTGAAATAAGAGAATGTCAGAAATATATCGATTATTTTACTGAAGAACTGGCAAAAATTACATCAAGAAATGATGTAGAAGATACGACAGTTTCTAATGATACTGCCGCTGCAGGCCGCATTCGTGCAAGTAGCGTAGGAGCTACTGAAGGGCATGGAAAGAAATACTCAACGTTGGGTAAAGGCTTTATAAGGGCACATCAATCATGAAAACAAAATCTAACGTCATTGCTATTCTACCTGACTTCAGATCTGTTGACTACAGAAACATTATTTAGCAAATCTAAAGTCTCAATGAAATTGCATGAACTAGAATATAAATTGGATGTTGAAAACAAAGTTTTGGCTGGTATCAAGACAATGGCTGATGTGCTTGATAGAGATCCTTCGGCTAACGATCGTAGGAGACGAACTGAGTTGCAAGGACAAATGTATGAAAGCATCGAAAAGTTGAGCTTATTGACAAAAGCTCTAAGAAAGTACAAGAGCCTGTATATTGGAGAAGGAGATGATGAAGACGATGAGCTAGAGACTCCGCCCTCTGCTCGCATGCCTCCAGGTTTCAGAAGACCAGTTACAGGCAAATTGCAGTTAGAACTTGTTCAAGCCCGTGGTCTTGCTCATGCACCAACTCGTATGTTTAAAATGCCAGATACCATCATCTATGTCAAAATTGATGGCAACGTTGTTTTCCGCTCCAAGCCATCTCGAAACGATAAATGGCTTGACATGTGCGAGACACATGTCAATAAAGCAACAGAAGTTGAAATATCTATCTATGATCAAGAAGCAGAGCGAAGTTTGCCTATTGGTATTTTTTGGCTAAAGATCACAGACATTGCAGAAGGCTTACGTAAAAAGAAGATTCAACAAGAGAATGGCTCTGGATGGGTACCTGCTGATGTATACCAACAACAGGAGCAACACGCCGACTCAAGCTATGACGTGGATGGACACCATTCTGCTGGATCCTATAATGCAGCTGGAGGTCAACAGGACTTTGAAGCACAAGAGTCTGATTATAATGAATCGACACAGGACGGTATCCAGGCTTGGTTTGATGTAGAGCCTTCAGGAGAAATGCTGTTGCGTGTCAATTTTGTCCGTGAGGCTGCCAATCGCCGTCCGCTAGATAAGTTAGGTCGTGCTGGTGCTGTTAGACAAAGACGTGAAGAAGTACACGAAATGAACGGTCACCAGTTCTTTGAAAAGAAGTTTTATAACATTATGCGCTGTGCTTTATGTGGCGAATTCTTAGTCAACAGTGGATATCAGTGTGAAGGTAATGATGATGCAATCGTATTGTTCATCTCTTTGGTTATGTACTGAAACTGACTTGACTTTGAATAGACTGTGAATACACATGTCACAAAAAATGCTATACCAAAGTTGTTACAAAGTGTATTTCCAAATCTAATGCAGATAAAGATGCCGATGAAGATAAACTCAACCATCGTATTCCTCATCGCTTTGAACCTATCAAAAACATTGGTGCTAATTGGTGCTGCCATTGTGGTTACATGTTGCCACTTGGGTCCAAAGGTGCAAAGAAGTGTTCAGGTAAGAACTTGATCATAAACAAGTATCCTTGAAGAAATCTCTAAACATGTTTGTTAGAATGTGGCATTACTTGTCATACAAAGTGTCAGCTCTTTATTCCTGATTTCTGTGGTCTTTCTATGGAAATGGCTAATCAAATGCTTGCCGAGATCAAGGCTGCCAACAAACGAAAGACACTGGAAAGCACCATATCCTCTTCTTCACCCAGCAAACCAAACCGTACATCTCATTCTGAAGACAAATTGACTGATGGTATGTCTCACTTGTCATTGAACCAGCAGAAACCGTTACCACAACAACCTGTAACGACCGTACCTCAACTTTCACCTGTCATACCAGCAAATCGTATTTCGCCTGCTGCCCCTTATCCTCCCATGGTGCCTCCTCATGGTCAGCCATATATTTCTCAACAGGAACAATACCCAATGCAAATAAACGATCCTCGTTACCAACAATATCAATCAATGCGCCCAATCCTCCCTCCCTCTGCACACAGCTCGCCTCAACTGCGACCCATCTATCAATACCCTTCTTCGAGTATGGACGTAGCAGTAAGACCTAATCCAGTTCCTCCTACACAAGCAAAGCCTATTCAACAGAGAAAAGTTACCCTCAATGACTTCAACTTCCTGTTTGTGCTGGGTAAAGGTAATTTCGGTAAAGTGATGTTGGCCGAAGATAAATACGATAAGCGGTTATATGCCGTCAAAGTTTTGAAGAAAAGATTCATCATTGACAATGATGAAATTGAAAGGTACGTGATATTCTTATTCTTATCCACAGCAACGATTTAACACTTCTATACATAGTTTACGTTCTGAAAAACGTATTTTCCAAGCAGCCAATCGTGCAAGACATCCATTCTTAATTGGGCTTCAATCATGCTTCCAAACTGAATCTCGTGTATATTTTGTTATGGAGTATGTGAGCGGTGGTGATTTGATGTGGCATATCCAACGAGAGCCCTTCTCTGAAAGAAGAGCAAAGTAAGTATTGCAAAGTCCAGATTCAAATGTGATCTCCTTTTTTGTTCTAATCCCAAAAACGAAAAGGTTTTATGCTTGTGAAGTACTTTTGGCTTTAGAATACTTTCACAGTCAAGGCATTATCTATCGTGATTTGAAACTGGATAACATCATGCTGGGTCTTGATGGTCATATCAAGGTTGCTGATTATGGTCTCTGTAAAGAAAACATGTGGTATGAAGAAACAACAGGTACATTCTGTGGTACTCCTGAATTCATGGCACCTGAAATCTTGCTGGAACAAAAATATGGCCGAGCAGTTGACTGGTGGGCTTTTGGTGTACTTGTCTATGAAATGCTACTTGGCCAGTCACCATTCCGTGGTGAAGATGAAGATGAAATTTTTGATGCTATCTTAGAAGACGAGATTCTATATCCTGTCAATATGTCCAGAGATTCTGTCTCTATCTGTCAAAGAGTAAGCAAACTAAAAACAACAAAGTCAACATCCTATTTAATCTTTCTTCTTTATTAGTTGTTAAATCGTGATCCTAAGCGCAGATTGGGTGCCGGTCCTACTGATGCTGCTGAGATTAAGGAGCATCCCTTCTTCCATGGTGTTAATTGGGACGATATGTTGAACAAGCGTGTCCCTCCTCCCTTCTGTCCTTCTATTACTGGCCCTCTTGATACGTCTAACTTTGACGAAGAATTTACTCGTGAACGTCCTGCTTTGACACCTATTAATAGTGTATTGAACCGTGTTGAACAGCAAGAATTCCAAAACTTTTCATATGTTGCAGACTGGACTCATGCAGGTCCTATGTTCTAAGCATAGTAGAAACACTCATTTAATATTTACTGCTTACATATCTTAATAACTAAAGGAACAAGTCTAAATTATCTTGTGACTTCAACTTCTTTTTGAAAAAAAAAAAAATAGATGATGTTTTATGAAATGATTTCAATGGAGACTATTATACATGGATGTGTGGGCTTGTGATTGAGAGTTAATCTTTACTGTTAAGACGCACTCTTTCAAGATAAGCATCCCAACCAGCTTGACGGTAGCGTTGAGCTTGAGCTTCAACCTGGTCTGGCTGACCGTAGATACCACGACCTACAATAATGATGTCTCCGCCGCTTTCGACAATGACTTGATGAGGAGTTCTATATTGCTGACCTAAACCATCACCCTTCACATCAAGTCCGACACCAGGCGACATGACAACAAAATCCTCATCATCATACTGATTCATTTTGTGTTGTGCAATAAAGCCAAAAACGAAATCTTTGTTGCGGCGAGCCATATTGACAGATTCGGCAGTGTAAATACCCTTAGTTAATGCACCTTGAGATGACATTTCTGCTAGCAAAAGCAAGCCACGACCAAGAGGGAGGCCGACTTCGGCAAGTCCCTTGATAATACCTTCTCCAGGAACTGTGTGAGCATTAGTAATATGAGACCAAGAAGCAATCTTGTAAACGCCCTTGCCATATTGATGCTTGACAGTATTACCTAAGAATATGATCATGAGTCATCCATGCACACATCAGAAAAAAAATAGATAGAATTCACATACCGATATCTGCAAACTTGCGGTCTTCAAAGATTAAGAAATCATGCTTCTCTGCTAACTTTTGTAGTTGCTCTACTAAGTCAGCATCGAAATCTTCGACAATATCAATGTGAGTCTATGGAGCATTGTATAGATTGATAGATTTTTGAATATTTAATAAGCCACTACATGGACCTTTCTTCTTCTCTATACCTTGAGAACACAAACATATGGGCCTACAGAATCGGCGATAGAAAGCAATTCCTTTTTGGTTGTTACATCAACAGCAACAGACAAGTTGGATTGCTTACGCTCCATCAACTCAAAGAGAGAGCGAGCACAAGCATTAGGGTGTTGCTTAGCACGTTCACTGTAGGTCTTGTAGGTGTTCATTGCTTAAATTTGTTATCAAGTTAGAGAAGAAGAAAGAGAGAGAGAGAGAGAAAAAAATAGATGCGAAAAAATTCCAAAATTTATTATTTGATCTAGCAAGTCACGGATCTTCTTCTACAATAGGTGACAAAGTACCTGAAGATCTGCGGTCTAATAAGTTCATGCGAAGGTTCTCAAAAGCTGCATTAGGCAAGCTGTTGTAGACTTTCTTTACCCATTCGCTTTCTAATCTGAAAATCACCCACACCCAGCGCCGGAAGATCTCGAGTAACTCCATAAGAAATATGCTCCCATCAAGCTTTCGCAAATAGATATGCGAGCTTAATTTCAAACTCCATGTTATCCGCAATAAGAAATCAAAGAAAATGCTGAGAACATACCAAAATGGCTGAGAAAAATAAAGTTGACGTCGAAAATGGATCATGGGCGTTGTTACTTGTGGCGGATGTCGGATCACTTTGTTGTGATGCTTTGATTGTGGCTGATGATGATCACTGATTTCTGTCGGATCGAGCTGAACAGTAATTAGATTCCAATCCATTGATATATCCCACCAAAAAGAATACATTGAGTTGATGAAGACAAACATAATCCTATACATAGGTTGTTAGTAAAAATAAAATCCCTTGACTTCTTTCTTGACTTTTGACCCCCTCCCTCCCCTCTTTTGTCCTTTCTTTCTTTTTAGCATCTCCTTGATTTGCTTACCAAAATCGAAAAATCGTGTCTTCTTTAAGATACCAATGCTGAGGTATACTACCAACTTCTGTAATGTACATGACCGCCTTTCTTTGTACTGCAGAGAAGATAACAACAGGTATAGAAGAGGCGTACTTGAGTGCATTGAATAGATGGCGCCTCTCTCTTGATTCTACATATTCTGCAATACATTGCTTTAATCGGATAAGGTAAGGCGTACTTAACAATGCAAGTGCAATGAAAAAAAATAATCAAACAATGAGACCGAAAATCAGATAAACAAATCAATGTGCTACTTACCAAATTAATAAAGGTACAGCAACATCTCTATAGTATATATTCTCGGTGTTATCCATAAAAACGGAAGAATTGTATCCTGAAGCAAATACGCAAGATGCTATGAAAAGATCTCCAAAAACATTAGAGAAACTGGTCATCATATCTGCCAATATAATATCTGAAAAGAAAACAGGTGCAAAGATATTAAGAGACATGACTCTCCTTAACATCCTAAAGTGTTTGGTTTGATTGAATAAAACGAAAGAATGCTTAGTTTGAGATATCTCCTTTTTATGAAGCTGACTTGTTTTCTAGAGTGCCCTTGTTGATTATGTTACCTTGTAAACCGTAACCTTTCTTTTCTATAAAACGATTTTCCAGGCCAAAACAGCAATAGCAAAGCTAATAAATAAGGTAAAGCTGCAACTTGTGGCGATTCTAGCTGCCAGAACAAGCCGAGACTAAACAACGATATGGCTATTAGTAACCCAGAGAGATGAAATATGGGTTGGTATAATGAAGTGTGTTTGTCGGTCTGATGAAGCTGCAGTAGCGAGATGGGTTCGATCCCACACTTTTGAAGAATGAAGAGATTAAGTGCCCATCCTAAGACACCTATTGAAAACAGAACAATAGGTCTATATGTTATAGGCAAGAGAGAGCCTTCTGCTTCCATATGCAAATAGATAGGTTATAGTGGAGACAATAAATGGAAAAAGAGAAAGAGAGAAAAAAAGGAAGGCACATTAATTTTACTGATTTGCTGAGAAGAGATTCTTAAATTTGAAGCGCTACTCCGTACTGAGGGCAGGCAGGGCCAGTCGATCGAGAACACAACAGCATCCGATCTTCTGGTTTTTAGAGGAAAGTCATTTAGAAACACGATCGTGTTTTATCCCATTGTATTCGAATATATGGCTCTTTTTTTTTTATGAAAACAACTTATTTAGTGAGCAACTGGAACTATTTTAAAATTGAGACACTTTTATTTTTGAAACTCAATGATGAAGATATGCAAGTTGATGAGTTCATCAATATGATACTTACTTACGTTGTAAATCTTATCAATAGTTTCTTGTAGTTTTGTTTTACTGCAATTGAATCTTAAAGACCGTACTTTCTTATACAGATTTTAGCATCAATTGCTGCTTGATATATATAAAGACATACTCAGTTGTTTGAGTAATTTT
>JAIWNE010000232.1:0-24895 GCA_025331445.1 Blakeslea trispora | reverse complement strand
AAGGAGTTCAGTAAGTAATCCTACAATTTGAAGGAGTACGACGACTGGAACTACGAGTTGCAATAGTGTACGCTTTGAAGAAGGAGAAATATCTGAGGTGCCAGAAGTACGTTTGTTGACCGAACGACTGGAAGGAACAAATGAACTTACATCCGAAGCTTGAACATTCTCATCTGAATTGAGAGATGAGATGAATTGAGAAATAGATCCAGGAGGATTTTTTTCAATACAGCAGCAGAAGAAGGAGAGTTCGTATATTTGGCAGACTTTTTGGGTTTATAAGGAATACCAAGTTTTTTCCAATAGGTACGAAGTAAATCAGTTGCATTCATGTTGTCTGCAGTGATCCATTCGTCCCATTCAGGACTATAGTTCTTCCATCGAACTAATACTCTCTGTTCCGATGATCACCGCGATGATTGATAATGGCTTCAACTTCAAAATGTTTGAGTTCGTTGCCTTCATCATCAGTTTCAATGACCTCATCTTTAGAAATTAACTTGAGTTCGATGGACGTATAGTTACGAGGCATCATGGCACCTGTTTCGTCACGCAATACGTAAGAGTTACCTTCAGTTTTACGGACAACAGTGTATGGGCCTTCATATGAGGGAGCCAGTTGGCCAAGTTTAGTATGAACACGGACCATGACATGGTCATCGGGTTGATACTCAACGAGACGATGTTTGCTGTTGAATTTAGCTTCTTCCAGCTCAATTTGTGCTTTAGTTTTTGCAGTAATAGCAGGGAATACAATATCAGCCATATAGTCAATGCGTTTCATTAATTCTTCGTGAGACATTAACGTACGATCTTCGGCTTTCGAGATATTGCTATGATCTTTCTTGAAACCATAAGGTTCTGCCATTTTACGTGCAAACATAAGCGAAAAAGGTGTAGAATTTAATCTTTTAGATATGCGATTATTCAAGGCTAGTTGAACAGCATTAAGATGTAAACTCCAATCGTTACCAACGCCACGAGTAGTTTTGGATAAACCGAGTTTAACTTCTTTGACTAGTCGTTCTGATATACCATTTGCAGAGGCATGTAGAGGCGTGATAAATCTATGATTGTAACCCAACGCATTGGCAAGATCAGCGCTTAGAGTATTAGAAAACTCTTTACCGTTATCACTAGACAATACCGAAGGTGGACCAAAGATAGAGAAAATGTCGATGAGCGCTCTTAAAACGGTATCGCTTTTCTTGTCTACTAAGGGGCGTAGAATACAGAATCGAGTACATACACAAATCACGACCAAGAAATAGTTATATGAACCATACGTAGTAGTATTTAAAGGTCCCCCTAGATCTATGGCGAAGTGATCTCCTGGGACATAACTATATAAGTTGCGCGCAGGATGGTATCCTTTCTTTTCAATGTTGTGCTTTTGGCATTCTGTGCATTTTCTGACATAGTCAATGCAATGCTTTATAAGGTTTGGCCAGTGGATTCCTTCTTGATGTAATCTTTTAACCATTTGTTCAGCGCCATAATGTCCTACTTTATTATGAGCGTCCTCAAGTAAGTCTTGGTGTTCTGATTCAGGAGGGTTAAGATAATCAGAATGGATTGTCTGTAAGCTTTGTATATAAAAGACTTTCTTTGTTTGTAAAAGAGACTTTTTGATTTCATTAGATAATTCAATAGTGTCATCTTTGTGTGACACAATATCCTTATCATTATTTTTGGCTACGCAAGGAATTTTTTTATCTTTTTCCAAGCGTGAATCTTCTTTAATCTTGAACTTCTTTTTCTGTTCATTGATTGTATTCGAAATGCCAAAATTATTCTTGGTAAGCAAAATGCGTTTGTTGATGGCAGTATTAGCTTTGTTACAACTATCAGTATTATCAGGTTCGAACAAACGTGACAGCATATCAGGCAGAATGTTATCCAAACCTTTACGATACACAACTGAAAAGTCATAATCGAGAAACACGTCGAGCCATTTCATGAGCATGGAATTTGCATTCGTTTGATTATGAGCAAAGGATAGAGCCTTGTGATCACAAAAGACAGTAAAGTGCACGTTCCAGATGAATTTATGAAACTGCTTTAAAGCATATATGATGGCAAGCAATTCGCGCATAGTTGTGCTATAGTTTTGTTCACTTTTGCTCAACTTACGTGAAAAGAATCCAATATACTTGGTAATAGTTTTAGTTTCACCATCTGCAGTTGTCTCATTATACTCTTGGTACAAGCAACAGCCAATAGCATAATTTGAAGCATCAGTGGCAATACAGAATGGATGACTATGGTTTGGATGGCTTAGTAGAACATCAGATGCCAGGATTTGTTTCAGTGCTTTGAAATCGTGCTCATGAACATCAGTCCAAGTAAATACACTTTTTGATTTCTTGTTCAATGCATCGAATGATCGTAGAGCATCTAAGTTCGCCATTAATTTTGCAACATTTGGGAGATGCTGTCTAAAGTAGTTTACGAATCCAAGGAATGCAGCACATTGCTTAGATGTTGTTGGGCGTGGCCAATCCATTACGTTTGTAAGCTTTCTTTGGTCAATACGTCTTCCATGCTCAGATATAGAGAAGCCGAGTAGAAATACTTCAGCTTTGGCAAAATGAGATTTATCAAAGTTAACACGTAGATTCGCTCCGGTAAGGATTGCAAGAACTTCTTTGACATGCAGGAAATGAGCTTCGATGGATTGAGAGAAGATACAGATATCATCCACAAACACCGAGACATGAGGCATATCTTTAAAGAGAGTTAACATCACCCTAGAGAACAATTGACTGATAGTAGACACACCGAAGGGAGATCCAACATGCATGTATTTCAAGCCGTTAGGAGCAGTAAAACTAGTTTTTTTACGATCCTCGGGATTCACAGGGAATTGTGAGAATGCACTTTTCAGATCAATCGTAGTGAATACTTTTGCACCAGCCATAGCATGATAAATGTCAGAAATTAATGGTAAGGTTTCGTTGATTACTGGGAGTGCTTTATTAAGCAATCTTGTATCCAAGACAACTCGGATTAAACCAGTTTTGTTACCATTCAAGTCCTTTTTGGGAATTACGGTGATAGGTAAGTTCCATTCTGAAGGTTCTGCTTCAGTGATAATACCAGAATCGTACCATTCATTAATGATTGCCATGACCTTGGGCTGATCAGAATAAGTGATAGGATACTGTTTCACATTGGCATAGTATCTTTCTGGAGTGGGTAGATACAATACACTTTCACGCAATTTGCAGAGAGAATCAGGTTTGAGATTTTTGTTAGCGATGATATATGGTTCAAGCGCCTTAAAAAATGCATTCTGCTCTCTGTCGGAGCCATATGGAGTTACATTAGGCTCATAAGGTTTATCTTCAATAGCATCATCAACCTTAGTTGTACTTTTGAATTTATAGGCTACATTTGTAAGAAAGATATTGAGTTTAGGAAGCAAATCGTACCCAATTATAACTTTTCTTTCATTCTCTAACTGGTCGTTATCTATGATGTCGAACTTATGAGGAATTGTTTTCATAAGACCGTCATATTCTACAGACAAGAACTCAGTAGTTTGTTGGCGTGGGACTTTTTTACCGTCTGCAACGCACAAATAACCTGGAATGTTTTCAAATGCGATATCATTCTTAATAGCAAAGTCTTTGCTAATTAATGAAACTTCAGCACCTGTATCTATAAGACAGTTGGTGTCGACATTGTTAATTGTAATGCAAGAAACTGGAGCATACGCTAAGTTTTTGGTTTCAAAAGGATTATCAATATCGCCAACCGTATTAGATCGCTTTTTGATTGAGGAGTTTAAGGAAGAAACAAGAATACGTTTGTCATTCGATGAGGAATAATTTGAAATACTAAAGACTGATTTATTTTCAGAGTCATTATATGTACCATCAAGTAGACTTTGATCGTATTGAGCTAAGGCAGCAGCATATTCATCGATGCTTGAATCATCGTCATCAGAGGCATCAGAGGAGGGAGCAAGATCATTGTCAGTTGTTCTAGAAAAGAATACCTTTTTTTCAGTATTGTTTTCGGTTTTTTTGACATTGTCTTTAATAGTGTTTACCTTTTTTTTGGCCATGTATTCCTTACGAGGTACACATGTGTCAATGTGTTCCTTAGAGTATTTGTTTACTCGGCAAAAGGTACATAATCCATTGTCCCTGAGTTTTTTGCGTTGCTCTTGAGAGAGAGGCGTCTTCAGGTCCAAAAGGGAAATAAGGGCGTTAATGTCATTGACATTAGCTTTTGTATCCTTGCTGTTGCTGACATTAACTGAGGCAGGAACATCGGCAGCAAGTTTTCTTTTCTTATTCTCAGCATTGCTTAGATTCTGAGCTTCTTTTTCTTTGGTCTTAAGAAGAATTTCAGAAGACAAGTCGTTGAGCTCAACTTTATGTTTGTACATAATGCTTTCAAAATCTAAAAAGCTACTTGGAATGTAGTGCTCATTGTCAGCATATTTGCTGTCAGCAGTAGAACCAGTACCCTTACGCAAATTGCGTTTATAATTGTCATCTTTAAGGATTTCAATTACCTTATCCCTCAAAGGTTTGCCAAATAAGGTGTTCAGGAAATGAATGATAAAGATGCTACAGTCATCAACTCTTATCTTAGCGGCAGAAAGGTAGTTATTGAAACGATCAAGATACTCAAGAAAGATTTCATCCCTACGCTGTCTAGCGTTCAACAATCGTTCACTGCGAATCAAGACATCTGTATTAGATGCGTTCCCAAATCTTTCTTTCATCAGATTCTTTACAGCCTCCCAAGTGATTTTCTTCTTTTGAATCTCAATGGGATTCTTAACATGGTGTCTATACCAGTTTAAGACGGCCGAATCGTCACTAAAGCAAGTGTGAAGATGAAAGTACCAGTGTTGACTGACATCCACACGCTTAACAAGATAAAGGCGTTCAAACTTTTGAATGAAGTCACTTACGGGATCTTCATCCAAAGGCTTTTGAGAAAGAGATGCTGAATTTCTCTCGAACAAGGGCTTGATCTTAAACTTTGGGAGGTCAGACTCAGAAATATCTAAACAGGATCCTTTGTCCGAACTCTTCTTGTTCAGAGCACGCAATTGCTTAACACGAGATTGATCCTCGAACTGGGCCTTTTTGATGCTGTCAAGTAGCTCTATATCAGAGGTAATGGCAGCTTTAAAGGTCTCAATACGCTTAGACAAGGCAGAAAGTCTGTGCTCGCTAAGCGCGTGTTCGTTGACATCATCAGGGATGGGCAACCTCATGGCGGCATCAAGTTGGTTCTTGAAGAGCTCACAGGCAGCTACGTTCCCCTCGATTCTTTGGATGAGAGCGGCAATTTTACTTTGAATGCCCTTAGCTTCATCAGAGCTAAGAGTCTCTTCATGGCGAATGCCAGCGCGGTCTACGGTACTATCAATGTCCATAGCTTCAGCGCTGTGTTGGCCAAGTAAACCGTCATCTTCAGCGGACAACATACAGTCATCAAGAATAAATTCCTCAAGCACGGGAATGTCGCGACCAGGGGTAGTGACAGAACTGGATGAGTTGTTGTTGTTGTTGGAGGTATTGTCGGCAGAATTCATTTAAAAAAATGTGATATTTGACGTATGAATCAGTAAGTTGTAAAAAATGAGTCGGCTAAGCGAAATGAGTCTCCTTGAATCCTTTATTAAAAGTAAGGGAAGATTCATAAGTCAAAAGTAAATTGGCTTATAATAAAAATCAATCTCTTGTAATTTAAATTCAGTACCAATAAAATACGTAGAATCATTTATATGATTTCTACCTTCTAATATGATGTTAACATTGTATTAGAAGGTTTTAGTATTATAGGTGTAATCTAATTCGACTTGGCTATAGGATGCTTAGGGAAATACCACATCACCCATTCGTTCAAGCAGATGTCTCCAATTAAACATCGGTAGAGGCATACCAAAGCAAGAAAGAGTCTTACCAGCATCTGTGAAAGCCTGCTCAAGTAGATATAGGCTGTAGTCTAATTTTGCCAAGTCTTGATAAAAAGCATGTGATACATCAAGATTACTCAACTGAACATCAAGACCAAGTCATGCCATACGAACATCCAAATCATCACAAATGTTCAAGCAGAATCTATCCCAAAGGGCTCTTGGTTGATTCAATTCCTGAAATAGAAGCGCAGACACAAAAAGGGAACGCAAACTTGAACCAGAAACAAATTCAATAGCTTCTGAAAAGCATTTAAACCATTCTTGGTCATCTTCAATCAAGTGCAGTACTTGACATGCCTCGCGGAACGTAGAATAAACTACACCGTTGACGGTTCTCAGATTTTGAAAAGAAGTGGGACCTCGAACAACGGTGAGCAATAGACGCAAGAAAAATCTTTCGCCTGCAGTAGGTGTACAGTAGTATATTCTACCAACAGAGAATTCCTTTTTACGGATCTGCCATTTCCTATCTTGCGCTTTCCATGTAAAGTACGAAGGAAATTCTTGATAAAGATATCGGCGACCATCTTCATTTATCAAGTTGTACTTGAAGAAACCCATCAAAGTAGAACACGTGTTGTCGAGCACTCCTTGAATTTCTTCAGCACTGGACTCAGGATCGAAGTATACAGGCTCTTCATTTTCAAGGTGAATGGCAAGTGAAGTGACCGAAGGATCTTCTTTATGCATCGAGTATTCGAAGAGACGCCATACAGCTTCAGTAGGGCCAATGTATCTGCTTGTGAGATATCTTTCAATCTCGTCATTTTCGTTTTTCAAGTGTACAGTAGTACGGTCAGGGCCTTTATAAACATACTTGTTTATATACTTGATTGCATCAACACTACCACACAGCTCTACATTGATGTGCGCCTTATATTTCTTGGTCAAAAAGGATTGTAAGGTACAACATGCTGGTTAGTCAGATACACAGACTTCATCTCGTTGGTATTTTTGTCTCTAATTTGTACACGATGAGACCTCCCATCCATTCGTCTGCGATACAAAGGGTATGTATTAGGCATGACGACAGTGGTTGATTGGAAGGGCTTGGGGAACTTTTTGGTGCACTTCAAGACACCGTATGCATCAGGAACCATACACGGACACTTGGGATCGATGTTTCCACAAGGACCATGCATCATCTGTCCAGAAACTAACTCCAAGAGCTCGTGATCTTCCTCTGAAGGCAACTCAGCGCAAATCACATCGTCAATCTTCTCAGGATCACGAAAAGTTGCATCTTCACCTTCGAGAAATAGCAACAGATGGCAATGATGCAAACCTCTTTTTTGAAATTCAATGGTTCGAATTAAGCCCTTATAGTTGCCAAAGATTTTTTTTTCTTGAGATCATGAATGAACTCACGTAGCTTAAGATTGAAGACCCGAGCCACCATATCTGGACGATCTGCTGCAGTCTGAATGGGTCTTTGATTGCTTGGATTCTTGATAAGCTCATTAGTGATTTCTTCCCATTTTAGATTTGCTGTGAACGTGATGAAGAAGGTGGGTTTAAACATTTGAGTATAAAAGGGGCCACGCCCCCCCCCCTTTCTTCAGTTCTTTTTGCCTTTCTACATCTTTTTTCTCTCCAAAAACATGTCCGATCTACAGAAAGAATTTAACGAGCAACTCCGTCAAGCTAACCGCTCGACGTTGGTGGTTATCGTTACCCCCCCTCCCAACGTGGTGCTCCGTGCTGCCACCTTCCTCCCTGCCCTGCTCTCTCAAGTTGCCGCCCCCGAAGTCATTGGGACTGAGGGTTTGGATCGTGCCCCTGGGCGTTCCGTCAAGGTCGTCTTGGCGAACGATTCTGTCGCTGCGCGCCTTTTGGCTGCACCCCTTCGTGTTGGCGACGTTGAGCTTGTTTTCCGCCGCGTGGTTGCCCCGGTTGCCGCGCCAACCCACCGTTACCACTTGCGCCGCGTCCCGCGTGTGTCTGGTGATCTCCTTTCTCCCCTCCTTGGCCAATTTGGTCAAGTGGTCAAGCTCGTCCTTTCCCCTGGCCCTGTGCCAGATTTTGGCAACCGGGATCTTACGATCCAGGAAAAGGATGGCAAGCCTCTCCCTCTGTCTCTTCCCGTTCTCCCCGGAGTCCGTTTGGAGTGTTTCCCTTTCGGCTCTTGCCGCCGTTGTGGCCTTCGAGGTCATAAACCTGGTGTGTGCCCTTCCCCTTCTGTTCCTTCTGTTGCCGCGGTCACTGCGTCTTTGGCTGGACTCTTCTCCCCTTCCTCCTCCGCCACTCCCCCTATGCCTCTTCCGGGTTTGCCTGGGAGAAAACGTGGCCCTCCTCCCTCGTCTGCTGGTTCCGCCCCTTCGGAGGCTGATTCTGCTGCTCCCCCCACCGTGGTTCGCTCCCGCAAAGGGCGGTCAAAGCGGAAGTCCCGCAAGATGGACTTGGACTCCTCTGCCTCTGGCGGGGGAAGCCAAGACTTTTCTTTCGTGTCCTCTGTCCCCCTCCCCCTGCTGCTAGTGTTGCCTCTTCGGCCTCCACGGTGCCCCTTTCGCCCGCCCCTCCTTCTTCTGCGGAAGTTGATCCTCTTTTGGGGGATCAGCCCATGGAAGAAGCAGATGCCTCCCCTTCCGCTGGTTCTCCTGCCGCCCCCGCGAAAAAGGATGAGGGCAAGAAAAAGGCCGATTAGGTCTCTTTCCTCTCTTTTCCCTTTTTCCTGTCGTTGTGTGTTGTTTTTTCTTTTTTTTAATAAATTGATTTTTTTCACATACTTCTCATCTGTCTTCAGTCTTTATTTAAGCTTTTTGTCTTTTATTAACACTGTCTTCCAACCTACCTCATTATTTGCACTCCATCGGAGTTTAATTAGCATCTCCTTAGCTAGACATCTTCGTCTTTCCCCAGTCCTTCTTTTCTTGTATATTTTTTATGAGTAGAGAGATCCCAATGAAACTCGCCTTCTTGAATGTCAAGGGCCTTTCTTCCTCTTCTAGCCGACAAAAACTATTTCAACTCAATGAGTTGATGCAGATTTATAAGCTCCCTTTCGTCCTGCTAGCTGAATGCCACCTTGATTCGGATCAATGGAACTCTTCCTTGGCCCGTTTTCCTGGCTGGTCAGGCTTATGCCTCAATGATCCGTCCAGACCCTTTTCGAAGGAGTTCGGCGCGTTCATCAGCGATAAAGCAGCCTCCTTCATGCGTGTTGAGGTATTACCTGAAGCATCATTACCTACCAACTGTATCCTTCTTCGGATAGAATACAAAAACCTGGTATTTAAGATCCTGCTGGTTCACGCCCCCAACCGCCATAGCTCTCGCTGCGCATTCTTTGAACAAATCAATGCGTCCATTTCCTCCCGTTCAGATGTACATGAACTTTTCTTAGTTGGGGACTTTAACTGTGTGGAGAATGCCGAAGATCGCTCCCCTGTTACTAGAAACCACGACGCTGGGCGACTTCAGCTGCGAAGTCTGAACACCCTTATAGGGAACTTCGATGCGTGGAATGCGCTAAGGTCTTCGGCAACGATTGACTTTACCTACCGTGCTCGTAACTCCCCCATTTTCAGTAGAATTGACCGTTTCTACCTGCCTTCCCAATGGAATGGTCTGATCGGTGACTGGAAAACTATTGCTTTTCCACAAAGTGATCACTCCATCATTTCCCTTTGCCTTAATTACCAAGTAAGTGTAGGTCAAACACGACCTTGGAGGCTAAATCCCTCGATTCTAAACTCGCCTTTCATACGGACCGAGACTGACGACCTCATCGTATCCTCCTGCAATCCCACTTCCCCATCATCCTCCTCGGAGGCTCTAATGGACCAGTGGCTTTCCCTCAAATCAAACCTCAAATCACGCCTGGACATTGCCCAGCGCAAACGATCTTGTAGGCTTAAATTTCACATTAAATTCTTGGGATCGAAGATCATCCGTTTGGAACGCAAACAGATTGATTGCTCTGACACGTACGACGCTCTGGCTTCGGCCTTAGAAGAATACGGCAGTAAACGACACCAAGCCAACTTCGAGCGTTGGCGGGCTAAAGGCAATAGGTCTAATCCGTATACTATGAAACGAGTTAAACCTAGGCGTGAAGCCACGATCATCGCTGCTCTTCGCCAAGAGGCTGGTTCGCTAGCCTCCGAATCGGAAACCACCTCCGTTGCTAAACAGTTCTACCAGGATCTGTATAGTGACACTCCTGTCGATACTCACGAGAGCCGTAGGGTTCTTCGTGGTCTCGCCAAACCCCTTCGCCGCGCCGGATTGACTAGTGACAGTCTGGTCTCCCTTTCCAAACCCTTCTCCGAAAGAGAGGTAGATGCGAGCATCACTTCTCTTTCTTCAGGGAAAAGCCCTGGCCTTGATGGTCTGGGTATCGAATTGTATAAATCCTTTCGGAATGTTCTTACACCAGTGTTGACCCGGCTCTTCAACGCTCTTATGAAGGACCCTTCTGGCATGCGAAATGATTTTACAAAGGGGATGATCATCCTTCTATTCAAGAAGGGGGACCCCACTGACCTTAGAAATTATAGGCCTATTAGCTTGCTCAATACGGACTATAAGATCTTCACCAAACTCATATCCACGAGACTTGCTTCGGCACTTAACCCGTGGATAGGCCTCCATCAATCCGCCTTCTTGCCTGGGCGGGTAATTGGGGATAATATTCGTGATGTACAGGCCACTGTATTTCATATGGAACAGACGAATCAGCCTGGGATTCTACTCTTCCTAGACCAAGAGAAGGCTTATGACCGTGTCAATCATAATTTCCTTCATCAGGTACTTAAAGTGTTTCGCTTACCCGCGCCTTGGCGTAGGGTGCTTCGCTTTTTGTACAAAAATGCCCGTTCTACTATTATGGTAAACGGTCACCTTTCCTCCGAGTTCCGGATCCGTCGAGGCGTACGCCAAGGCGATCCGCTCTCTTGTATATTGTTTATCTGTGTGATGGGATGTCTGGCGCATCTGCTGACAAAGACGCCAGGGGTAGGCATACCTCTTCCTTCGACGAACAGCTTTACTTTCTCGATGTACGCTGACGATACTGTAGTGGCTCTCACCTCGT
The DNA here is from genome assembly GCA_025331445.1 of Blakeslea trispora. NCBI lineage: Eukaryota > Fungi > Mucoromycota > Mucoromycetes > Mucorales > Choanephoraceae > Blakeslea > Blakeslea trispora. The sequence goes on along the minus strand of JAIWNE010000232.1, from coordinate 13,910 downwards.
GGGATCACTACTCTCATTTGCATTCCACCTTGGATAGATACACTTCAGCCTCTGGCGCGAAGTTTAATACCATCAAAACTGAAGTACTCTCCCGCGGCGGTGTGGGTGCTCATCCTCCAGAACTGCCTCAGCCAACTGCATCTGGCTTAACGATTCGCCACCTGGGTGTTCCAGTGGGGTGGGATCTTAAGACTGATGTCGTCTGGGACAACCTCCTTCTTTCTGTTAAGACAGCCTTGGCTTCTCTGCGGCTCTCCCAGTTGTCCATTCACGGGCGTATCATTGCGCTCAGGACACTGGTCTTACCCAAATTTCTCTTCCTTGCCCGCTTTGTCCCTGTGACAAAGTCGCGGCTGTCCGCCATTGACTCCACTATCGCTTCGGCGGTGTGGCAAGGTGGACGCCCCAAAGTGAACAAACTAGTCTTGGGCCTGCCTATAGACAAGGGGGGTTTCAACCTCCCAGTTTTTTCGGTCCTCTTCGAGTCCTATTACCTGATAGAGATCAGACGTTTTATGACTTCTCCTGACGCACGCTGGGTCAATGTACTTATGTACCATTGGCACGCCAGGATTCTCAGTAGGTTCAGGCGACTGACCTACCCCATGGTCTCGGAGTACTTTGTGTCTCCTTGGCTACAACACCCAAAACGCATCGGGTCTCTCGGTACAGTATGGCCTCAGTACTGGGTAGACGCTCATAAATATTGGCATAAACGTCACGGAAGCCTTATTGACCTGAGCCCCTCATCGTCCCACCAGTTCTGGGATCCACCTGTGTGGTACACCGAACTGACAGACTTTGGTATGAGTCGTATCTGGGCCACGATACTTCCTTACCTTCTTTCTGGCCAAGCCCCACTTCGGTGGAGCGACGCTATCTTCCCAGATGGTTCATGGCGAACCTCTGCTTTCGAGCATTGGCAACCAGATCATCGCCGAGCAGTGTTACGAGTCTTAGACAAACATGTCCCTCTCGAATCTCGCCGCTTTCTCTTCCGCCCCCATACAAAGTGCTCACCACTTACTTTGGGCCCCACACTCAGCTCCGGAGTAGTTCTGACGTTGGACCAGTCCCGTCCCGCCCCTTACTACAAAGAGCTGATATCCGCAGCGCATGCCTCAGTGGCACCACGCTCCATCCCCTCGTTTTCGCTACATGACAAGCATCAATGGTCACGACACCCGGTGAACCCTTGGCTTCGGCTGAGGGAAATCCCTGTGAGTGATTCAGTGAAACTCTTCCTTTGGGAACTTGGATCAGGGTACCTCATGACGGCTAGCCGTTTTAAGGACCACCCAACCATCTCCCCTTTTTGCTCCTGTGGTCACTCTCTTGAGACATCCACCTACATTTTCTGGGAATGCCCTCGTATTCAGTTACTAGTACGACAATTTCTCCACATCATCTACACTAACTGGCAGGTTGAACTCCCTAGGGATCTTCAACAGGTCGACATGTGGAAATGGTTACCCCTTTACCATGTTGATCTCGTTAACTCGCCCATTTGGGTAGGTAGACAGGATTTCGATATCACTCGCATCCTATGGATGTGTTGGGCCAATCTTCTTTGGTCTCTTTGGCTTGAACGGAACCCCGTCCTCTTTAACCCGTCTGACAGTTGGCAGTCAGAAAGAGTCGTGCACCGCTATAACTCGGCGATCAAGAGGGAACTCCCCATCTTGGTCCCTCCTAGAACTTATAATGCGGATGGCAAGCCGACGTGGAGCTTGTTGTGGGAGTCTCTGACTCTCTCAATGCCCGTTACGACTTCTATCTAATTTTCTTCCTTTGATCACCTCATCTTTACTGGTAGAATGCTGTGATCGCCTATGTGAGAGTTTTCTTCGTGAGGACAATCGCATTTCACTGGTCTTGCTCTCTCCCCACGGGAGTTCGGTGGACCGTTTCTTGGTTATACAGATCTTTGTTCGTCTTTGGAGTTCTAGTATGCCGTTTCTTCCTGAACGAAGGGATCCAGGGTTCGATTCCCGGCGTGTCTTTGGACTGGTCATTAGTCATCCACCGTTCTAAAATAACAATAAATACTAAAGAAGGTGGGTTTACCAAAATGTCTTACTAAAGCCATAGAGTCTTGGTAAATTTTGGCCATAAATCTTGGACCATCTGTATAACTACTTGGCAAGATAAACTTTGTGCCAATTGAGCTCAAATCTCTGTTGTCGTGGGCTAAAGCATCAGTCAGGCCGTTATACACATCTGCCCGCAAACTGCTTTGGTTATCTCTGATCCATTTAAGCTTATTCTGATCACAGATTGCCCAAGGATCAACAATATACTGTTGGAACAACTTTTTAGAAAGAAAAAGAGTAGGAAACTCATTTGCTCTAGTGTGAAGTCTGAAGCGATAATGAGCTCTTTGAGGGAGTCTTTCTCTCTGACGCTCAACTACAGCAACACTGTTAGGACGACTGACAGAAGTAAGTCTCAATCCCCAATGCCATCCATAATCACCACGCGGAAAGAGCAAAACATAATGTAAAGGCATGTATGCTGCATGTGTTTGATCAATCCTCTTAAAAAGACCGGTGTTTTCCTCACTATCATTGCGGTAAGTGATTCGAATATCTCTGTAGCTTGATCCTGCAAACTCAGTGGGAATCACAGCTGCTATCTCGCTTGTAGTAGGTAAGTTTTCCGTTCTTCTATCATTTCCTTTAACTAATTCCATAGTCATTTGAGGACTGAGTCTAACGTGAAATGGAATTGGCTCCTCTTCACTCAAAGTCTGTCTCTCGTATTCATCCTTCAAAATCTCATGTGCATGCTTGTAGATACTGATGAAAGGATTGACATTCTCAGCATGAAGCATGCGAGTGAGCTGCTCAATCAAATCAACGTTTAGGCCAGGATTGTTGACGGCTCTGTTGCTAACACCGAAAGCAGGATCATAGATATACAGCTGTGCATATGAAGGGACATCACCTCTGTTGTTGGATGCACTCAGCGGAACAACATGGTTCACAGGTCCTTGCAAATGATACAGCTCACCATGTATCATAAATGAAGAAGGGCCAGAACCAGATCGACCTGTTGCATTCACAGTATTGCAGTCAACCCAGGTAAAAGCAAATTTCATCTTAAATTGCCTGATATTTCTTAGAAAGTGAGTAGATAACTCATGGTTACCAACAAACATATCTTTTAAAAGCTGAGGTGGTTCCCTCAAGGTATCTAACTTAACGGCACCATGCTTGCAACAGGACTCCCAACTCCAAGTAGAAACAGGAACATTGGTTGGCTTTTCGGCTGTCCAATGGAAAGCACCACAATGTGGGCACACCTTGTCCATACGGCCAGGCGTCCAAGAGCTAAATCTATTCAATTCAGAGATATAAGCCATGAGTTTTCTGGCTACAGAAGCTCTTATGTTTCGAGTGCGGTGAGTGTTCGTTCGACGTGCCTATTATATAAATCAGAGAAAAATTTTTAATTCATAGGTTTCAAGTAATTACACGACAGCTTTCGCAGGTTCTAAAGCGACCAGGATTAGGCATGTGAGTTCTACAACCACTACAGTGGCGAGGTTCATTGGATTCAGGTAAAGTAATGATGAAAGTAATAAATGGAAAAAAAGGCTAAGGAAACGTGTATCAAGTCCGTTGATGGGCGCTTTCGCAAATTACGTGACTACTTAAATATCGTATTAATCATGCATATTATGTAATAAAATATTGATACTGATACTGGCTTCGCGTGAGGGGGAGGGACGACCCTTCCCCTTGAACCCCCTCCCACTTGGCTAAAGCTCAATCTACTGTTCCTGACTATTACTGGCTTCGCGTGAGGGGGAGGGACGACCCTCCCCCTTAAACCCCCTCCCAGCTGGTTTAACGCTTGTAGCTTGTTGCTGTTTAGAGCTCATTATCCTGTTTGAAATAAATTTGTTTTTTATTTTGGGTCGGGGCTAAAGTTCATGTACATTTTTGATTCATTTTTCAGTATATTATAATACTTTGAGTCGTATTAAGTTTGAGTCTGAATACTTCTACTACATTTCAGGGTGAGTCCCTTAGTCTTTTCTTAACTAAGTAATGATTCTCTTTCCGCGATTGCAGTTCTTTTAATAGACTACTTCTTTAGTAATGATAATCTTTTTATACTGGTTTTTAATTTAGATTTCGTCGTTTGTACCAAAATGTTCGGCGTTTGTACAAACAAATTTCGTCGATTGGTCAATTAAATTTCGTTTTTTGACACCATTAATTTCGTCGTTGACACCGTTGATTTCGTCGTTTGTTACCATTGATTTCGTCGTTTGACACCATTGATTTCGTTGAATTTTATATAGGCTAAAAAATCATAGATTCTAAGAAATAATCACATAGAATAAGAGCAGTTTGTCTTTAAAAAAGATAAATATTTTATTCAAAGCATTTCTTCTTCACGTATACACTTACTGAAGAAAGTCAAGGAGTGCCGTATCCATCCTTGACAATCTTCAGACGTTATCAGCGCTGCTGACTCCCTAATCCTTTGGAGGAGCTCTTCATGGTGTCGTAGTTGGTGTCGCTTGACATTCTGCTTGAGTTTGGAGAAGAGCTCCTCAATTGGATTAAGGAAGGGAGACCAGGGATGGAGTTTTTGGGGACGTTACTCTGCGGCGACAAGCTTGTTCATTGCGCTGGTATCATGGATAGGCGCATTGTCAAATATCACATGGTACCCTTGGAGACCCCTTTGGTTTAAGTGGCGAATGAGGCAGTCAACAAAGTCATTAAACTGCTCTTGTTTTGTTGTGCCTCGGTTGCAGTGAACCGGAGAGATCTCCAGACCAGCATGGCTCATCGCCGCAAAAACAGTCAAACTTCGGCCTTTTGACGAAGGGATTACCTTGATTCTGGCAGGGAGACCGCGCCTTTGTCGAGCCTGGGTTCTGTTGATGTGCAGGTTGAACCCAGTTTTGGAGTTAGAACAATTGCTGCTCTTCATTGATTCTTGTGCAATATTCTCGTCTTTTTGTCCTGATCTCTTGGGAATCTCTTCTGATCGGGTAGATCTCAGCTTTCTTCAAGGTAAACTGCAACTTCTGCTTGACATAGTTGTCGTATTTGGGCATATACAGAAGCCAGAACGACTTATAATCGGAAATTCAATTAATCATCATTAAAGGTTATTTTGACAGATAATGTCAAAATAACAATAAATCAAATAATGTTCACAAAGTTGGAAAACTAAAATCATTTCAGATATTACCAGAGGTAATCCTGAAATCAAACATCTAACAAGCATTGGTAAAAAGCGACGACATGTTATATAAAGCGTTCAATGTGCCTAGCTAACACATTGAAAGCATGATCAGATTTATAGTCATTGACTCTCTTCTCATCAATACTTGAAATGGCTATATGACATGACACATGTGATAGCAAGATGGTTGCGTAGGCCTTATAATCTCAAGGTAGCAGCATCTAATAAAACAAGCAATGATTCTAGAGATTTCATTATAAGAAAAGACTAAATCATTACTTGGATAAAGATAGTTCTGAGACATAATTACAAAGGGCTTGTCTATCGTTATCACCTAATCTAAACTGATCTAAACTGATCTAAACATCCAACGAAACAAGTGAACAAGTATGAAACAGTTATGCCTGATATATTGAAACACTAATCAAGATTAAACATATCTTGTCGAGCATAATTATTATCTCTCCAAGATATAAATCAAGTAAACAATATATCTCCACCTTATTCAAGGCGGGGGATGAAATCTGGCTACAGCCATACTGGGACACAAATTTCTTCAGTCATTCTTTTGTAAGGGCCTCTCTTGGAAACATTTTCATCAGTTTGTACTTGGGATACTGTGAACATCTGTAAGTCACTTCCTTTATAAATACTAATCACTCGGGTGATACTTACAGTTTTCGGGAGACAAAGCAGCGGATTCGGATGTAGTAGCAGAGTAGTAAGTTTTTTGACTCATTTTTTGAAAAGTATTTGAAGTAGCAGGTGTTAAAAAGTGTTTAAATGTGATATTTCTAGTATAATTCAATTCAAATTATTCTCTTATTTATAAAAACTAAGTGTTTCCACGTTACAACCGAGAATGTTGGCTTCTTCCATTCTTTAAGATATCCATCTATAAAGAATGATACTTTTCTGTGATAATTCAACTGACTATGAAAAGGGGTTATGCACTCCTAAATGCGCTCTCAGCCCCTGGATGTACTACTCGTCTGTGCTTGCGCTTGTATCTCTGATCAAGGGTAACCACTTATGTAGCGTGTATACAACATTGTCTGTAATATTTCTACTTTATTCATTTCAAATTATTCTCTTACTTAGATAAAAGTGAGTAGTCTTATGTTAGAAATGCAAATGTTGGCTTTTTCCTTTCCCTAAGATATCTGTCAACAAAGAATGACATTTTCATTCTATGTAGTTATTTCTTAGAATTTATGATTTTTTAGCCTATATAAAATTCAACAAAATTAATGGTGTCAAACGACGAAATCAATGGTAACAAACGACGAAATCAACGGTGTCAAACGACGAAATTAATGGTGTCAAAAAATGAAATTTAATTGACCAATCGACGAAATTTGTTTGTACAAACGCCGAACATTTTGGTACAAACGACGAAACCTAAGTTAAAACCAGTAGATTGCTTATATCAAATATGGTGCAATCACCACAATTATCAACAACTTATTTGGAACATTCAATTATCAATTTCGACAAATCTTATTGACAATTATTTACAATTCTCAATGTTACCAGATCAGTACTTTAACAATTTTCAATAACTGATCCATCTCAAATTCAGCTTATTTCAATGTATCAATTTCAATCAACAATTTATTTCATGATGGTACTTCAAGACCTTATATTTTTCAAGACTCTTGGTGCAAGACTGACCCTTACTTAAATCCTTTTGACGATCATGGGTCATGATCTTCTTCCAACCCGGAGGAGATGTTACGCACAGAAATTTTCCTAGTACTCAATTATTTTCTGACTTCTTTTCGCTGCTTTGAATCCAACTCTGTATTTCCTATTTGGTATTTTACTCATTTGACAGCTCCTCTTGATCTCTTATTACACAACAACTTTATTAGAATCCTTCTCTGACTTTCCATATCATAATGAATAGAACTTTTAGACATGTATTAATAATCCATACATGATGACTCATTAACTTGACTGATTAAATTATTAATTTGCAAGTCCAACATGACTTCTTTTAGAATAGTATATAAACTCTTTGATCTTCTCTTATTAATAAACTCAACTTACATTTCTCTGATTTACTTTACGCTTGGTTGTAGTTTGACATATTCACTACCTGAATCCACATATTGTTGTTAGTTCCCTTGATACTTATTACAGATCATTGTATCCACATATTATATCTCTTCTTTTATATTACTTTATTCTCTTTACTTTACTTATATCTCTAGTCGGACGATTTAAAACCTGGTGCTCATTACTTATAACCTTGCTGCCTGATTGCTCTGTTATATCTATCGGTTCTCTTTCTCAAGTTACTGCAAAAACTATCCTTTGTCCTGTAACAACGCACAAATTTTGGTGTCAGAGTTGAGTCTCAAGGTTGAAATAATGCTAAAATGAAACATAGTTTTATTAAATGAGAATAAAAAAAAAATTTGATTTCTGCCAGACTCGAACTGGCGACCGTCTGCGTGTTAAGCAGACGTGATAACCAACTACACCAAGAAACCGCCTTTCTTTCTCCTTTTGATCACTTTTTTTTTGAATTCAAACTCCGTTTTCGAAAAAAGCTCGACTTCCTCCTTATTAACCAGCGTATTTCTTTGTCAATTATTATTCCCCAATCTCGTCCGCACATTTTGGTACCCAAAGTGTCCCAATCCGACAACTCTAGCACATTCATCAACGCGATTCACGACATTTCGACATCTTCAACTAAAGATCTCGACTTCGAAGCCTCATCTACAAAGAACCTAGCATCAGAACCAGCTGAAACTTTGTCAGAATTTATCTCTGTATTAGAAACATCACCTATTAAAGTTTCAAGTCTCTCCGGTAAGCGCTTGCATAGTTCACTTTCGCCGCCTTTGATCCCTGCCGACATGACGCGTACCTTGCCGAGATCTCGAGTTGATGACGTCAGCATCTCTTCGACATCTGCTCCACTTGAGCTGAACAAAGACGTTGTCTTTGACTTTGGTCTCTCTGTTGCTCCTTCTCTCTCTGGTGCTGATTCTTTGCCAGAGGTAAGTAATGTTTCTTTGCTCTCGTCGGCCTCTCCCTCTTCCTCTGCTCCTCCTGCTTGGTTTGCTGCTTTTCAGGCCAAGTTTGAAAAGTATGAAGAGCGTCTCTCTCAGTTGGAGTCTCTTGTTGCTGAGAACTCGGCACTCAAGAAAGAGCTTGCCGCTGCTCGTGCCAAGATCTTGGAACTTGAGAACAAGTCTGGTCCTTCTCTCTCTTTGTCCCCGTCTGTTGATGTAGCAATGGATGATGACTTGCTTCCTTCTTCCTTGCCTGCTCCTTCTGTCTCTCCTTCGGCCGCCGTGTCTAAATGGGCTCATGTTGCTGCTGCTGCTCCTACACCTGCTGAGGCCTATGGTAAGTCCAACAAGTCGGTTTCCTCTTTGGCTGTTCAGGCCAAGCCCAAGAAAAAGATCACGCCTCGCCAACGTAAGGCCGCTGCTCGTATCTTTCTTGTTTCTTCTCCGGCTGGCTCTTCAGTAGACTCACCTCTCTTTGAGTATGTTTACTTGCCAAACAAGTATCGGGACCGTCTCTCTGCTTTCCGTCATAAGCTGCGACTTATCGGATTGGATAACAGCCGTGTCCTTGATGTGCACTACCCAGCTCGTAACGTTGTAGCTTTGCTCATTCACACTGCTTACAAGGCTGATCTTCTCAAGGTCATGGACAAGTATTCTCTCCCGGTCTTGACAGACTTTGATCCTTTCTCTGGATCCAATGTCTTTGATCCTGCTTTTGCCTCTCTGGATGCCGATGCTCTCACTGCCAAGGCTCGTGAACTGCAACAAGCTCGTCTTCTTCGTGCTCTTGGCTATGTTCGTGAACAAACGCGTAGACTGGTGGCCTACGACTTTGTCCGTCAAGGTTGGTTGTCAAAGGAACAGGCTGGTACTGTAGTTGGTCCTCTCTCTTCTGTAGTTGGTCCTCTCTCTTCTGTAGTTGGTGTTGACTCTGCTCCCTCTACTGATATGGAAATTGCCTTGGCCGGTGATGGTGAACCGGTCTCATCCTCTTAATGAGTACCAATCCTATGCCTTCTTATGAACCTATGCCCCCTTCCTCTCCTTCTACCTATGACTTTACTATGACTATATGGAATGCTAATGGTATTGCTCGTCAAGCCATTAGTACTGTTACTGACTACTTATATGACTCTTCCCTCATCTTCATCACCGAGACTTGGCTACTCTCTCCTCTTCGTTTTCCCACCTCTTGGCAACAGTATCATACCTACGGTCAACCTGTTGCTGACTCTTTCCGTGGCAAGATGGGTATCTCTCTTTTGGTCAATCCTACTTGTCCTTACCCAGTTACTCCTCTCCTTTCTTCCTCTCCTTATGTCTTTTCTTGTCAAGTCTCTACCTTTCTCATTCATTGTGTCTATGCCCCTCCTTCTCTGTCCGATGATGAGTTTATGTCTCTCATTATGTCTCTCCCTTCTCGTACTCATGCCTCTCAGACCAACGCATTCATCTGTGGCGATTTGAATGCGCGTAGTGTTCCTCTTCTTGGTGACTCTCGAAGTAACACTCGTGGTACTCGTCTGGCCGAATGGGTTGAGGAAGCTGGTCTTTTCTGTTGGAACTCTCTCTTGGCAAAAGGTGTTCCAACTCTGTTCTCTCAAAGTCGCATGGCTAACTCTCAGCCTGGTCACTCCAGTTGGAGTAGCGTAATTGATCTCTTTATCAGCTTTGATGATCTGGTTGCTCCTTCTCTTGTTGTCCGTGATGCCGGCCTTGGTTCTGACCATGTTCCTGTCTCTCTGTCTTGTTCTCTGTCATCTCTGCCTCCTGCTCCAGTTGCTCATCCGCGTCTTTTATGGAAACTGTCTTGTCTGGAAGATCACAAGAGTGTAGAGCTGTATCAGTCTCTTTTCAGGTTGCATAGCGCACCTATCAAAAATACACTCTTGGCAGAAGTTAAGTATTCTATTTTTCAAGCCTTCGGGCAACATAGCAGTCGTACCTCTACTCACGCAACTCTCCCAACTGAAAGGGTTATTCCTGATGTTGATTCTATTGCTAGTAGCCTCACTGATACCATCCACCGTTGCCTCGATGAGTCTGTTGGTCGCAAACAGCCACGACCTCCTGGTAACACCTGGTTCTGGACTTGCTCTCTGCAGTCTCTTGTGGATGCTCGTGAGGACGCCCGAAGAGCTTGGCGACGAGCTTCTGACGGCGTTGGTAAGGCTGTTCTGTGGCGTGCGTATCTTTCTTGTTGTGACCGGTTCAATGCTGAGCTCAAGCGTCGTAGGCGTGAAACATGGAAGCAGTTCTGTGACAAGCTCTCTTCTGGTCCTTTCTCTGACACTACTGCCACCATCAAGCGGTTACGGCGTGGTCGTACTACCTCTCCTGGGTTCTCGCATCCTGAAGGTCCTGCTGTTGCTGCTACGGTGATGTCAAGTCATCTTCGGTCTGTCTTTGCTGGTGATCACCTGCCTGCTCTCCGGCCTACTGCTCCCCCTTTGCCTTCTGGTCCTTGTGTCTCGGTTGATACTGCTAGGTATCTTCAGAACCAGTTTGGTCTTGACTTGTCTTTCTCCCTTCCTGTTGGTGCTACTACTGCTGCTGATAAGGACTGTCCCTTTACGGTCGAGTTAGTGTCTGACACTCTCTTGAAGAAGCTCTCTCGTCGTAAAGCTCCGGGTGTTGATCATCTGAGAACCGAGATGCTATTGCCCATTGTCGATGACTTGTCTCCTCTCTTGGTCTTGCTCTTTTCTCTTTGCTGGTTCTGGTCTCGAATCCCTCGCGATTGGTGTACTGCCCAGGTCGTGCCCATTTACAAGAAGGGTGATCCTCTGAGTGCAGCCAACTACCGGCCCATTAGCTTGACTTCGGTCATGCGTAAGTTGCTGGAGTTGTGCGTGTATCCTGAGCTCTTGGAATCTGGTCCTCCTCTGGATATCGTTCAAGGTGGCTTTCGCGCTCATCGTGGTACTCTTGACCAGGCTCTGTCTTTGCATGAGTTGTGTCGTCAGCACGCTGATGATCACTTTGGTGAACCTCCTGTCCTTTGTTTCTTGGATATTAAGCAAGCATACGATAGTGTTGATCGTAACATTGTCTGGCGTGCTCTTGAGACTTATGTCTCTGATCCTCTTCTTGGCTTGCTGCGTTGTCTTTTTGACGATGTGCAAGTTGAGGTACTGGTCTCTGGTGCTCGTTCTCCTTCTTTCTGGCCTGGTACTGGTGTCTTGCAAGGTTCGATCTTGTCTCCCTACTTGTACTCTGTGTACATTAACTCGTTCCCTGCCGTCCTGCGGTCCATCTCAATGCCTCGCTCTCGTGTGTTTGGATCCATGCCTCAACGTCTGTATGATGGCCTCTGGATCAACTCACTGCTCTATGCTGACGATGTTGTTTTGATCGGTACTGCTGAGACCATGCCCCGCTTGTTGAAGAAAGCTGAAGAACACTCTCTGTCTCTTGGGTATCGGTGGAACCCGGTCAAGTGTGTGGTGGTAAACCCACCGCTGTATACTGGTCGTACTACTCCTTTACGCCTGTATGGTACTGCTCTTCCTGTTGCCGAGTCTTTTGACTATTTGGGCTTGCCCTTTAATAGCAAAGCTCAACTGGATGCTACTCTCCTTGTCCAGCGCAACGCTCGTTCTGCCTTGGTGGCCATGCGCTCTGGTCTTCAACCTTTGGGTGTTCACTCGACTGGCTTCTCTCGTCTGACCTCTGCTCGGCTGTATGCCACCTTCATCCGGCCCAAGCTAGAATATGGTCTTGCTATCTCTTCTCTCTTGGTTCGTGACCTCCGGGTTATTGAGCGTGCTCAAGATCAGTGTCTTCGTCTTGCCTTTGGTGGACACTCTAAGGCTTCAACAGTGGTGTTTAAACACCTGACCCACTTGCCTTGCATGAAGGAGCGTGTCTCCATTCTGGGGTTCAAAATGTTGGTGCGGATGCAACAGCTTCCTGCTGATACTTTGCTCGCTGTCTTGCTTGCCCACATTGCCTCTGCCTCTGTTTCTCCTCGTTTCCGTTGGCCAAAGCTGTTAAAGAACAACTCCCTGTGGAAACTGGTCTGTCACTCTTTTGTCTCTCCCTCTGTGCCTCGCTTCTCTTCCTTGCAGCAGTGGATTGCTACCTCTGGTGGTGATCCCAAGCCTGTCATTAGGCGTTATCGTCGTGCCTACCTGGCTGGTCTTTTGGCCAAACCTGATGGTCTGGTTCTCTTGCGTGCTTGTCGTCCTGTGCTGGGTGTTGATCCCATCCTTTTGCTGCCGATGTCAGTTTGGGAACGTAGTCGTCTTCTTCGCTGGAAGATGGGTTGGTTACCTGCTCGTCCTGTTCCCTGTCGTTGTGGTCATCCACATGCCTCACGGAACCATTTGCTCTCTTGTCTCTCTGTTGCTTCTCGTCTTGGTGTTGCTGTTGATGCTCAGCCCAATCCTTTGGATTTTGTGTTGAACCAACTCCCTCGACTTTCTTCCGCTCCTTCACCCAATGACCAGCGTCATTCTGTCTCTCTTTTGCGTTGGTCCTCTTGGTGGCCTACTATCTGCTCGATCATGCTGGACATGGACATGATCTGTCTCCCTGATGCCGAATTCAGTCCCTGTTCTCAGAATATTCGTGGTCTTACTCTTTTGGAATGGTGGCTTCCTGTCTTTTACAAGCCAGTTGCTCCTCCTGTTACTTCTACTCTCTACAACTACCTTAGTGTAGTCTGATTCCCTTTTTGCTTTCTCTTTTTTTTATTTTCTATTGTCTCTCTTGGTTTCTTTTTCCTTTTTTTTCTACTCTGCTAGTTTATTTTTTTTTGTTCCTTTGATCCAGTTAGAATAATCCTTATTTTAGCTTGCCCTTGTGATTAGACACTTGCCCCATAGGGATCAGCACGTCAGAAAAATGTTTGGCAGAATTTTGGTAGAATCTGCCTGATTTACCAAGATTCTGAAAATGGATGTCGAGGTCGGAGATTGCCACGAAATTGCAAATGTCAGGAACCAGCGGATTCTTCCATGATTCTGACACTTTTTTATGCAGATGAAAATTGTCTGTCGCCATTGGAGATCACCTGTCAACTGTCAAAAAAATAATAGCAGGATCTGCCGTATTCTGTCATGATTCTGACACTATTTCACTCTCTGTCTCCATGCTATCCTTTACTTTTATTCGTTGTTTTTGTATAGACTTTCAATCTCTCTTGCCTTTTTAGACCATTTGTACTTTCATCGGCGATTTGCTTCATAGATCTCATAGGCCCATTGACGTTACATTATTACACAATTATTTAAATACACTTCTTTACCATTCGACCTTAGTTTGAAGATATATGCTTTATTTAGATCATTTCCCCTTCCTTCTTGGGACATCGCCCTTTAGAACACTGATGGTTAAAAATAGCTTAAATGACGCGATTGAATGTTGGCTTATTCGTTTATATTATTGGTTTATTTACAAAAAATACTACTATATATATTCCAAATGCTACCACGATCTGTTGATCTATTGGTGCAAATTTTTTCGACAATACCAGGATCCCCTCCCGTTACTTACCTTTACTCGCTTTGTCTTCAGCCACTTTTTTAACGCCTGTGCTGCAAATACCAATGGGGGGCTTTGTTTTTATGCTTGCGATTTGAGACCTTGAGCAGGATGTATTAGAGGCCTCGAAATAGTACAGTTTCGCCTGGATACAGAAAAAGCGTCATTTGCGGTTCTTAG
>JAIWNE010000231.1:0-24921 GCA_025331445.1 Blakeslea trispora | reverse complement strand
TGTTCGAGTTCCTTTTTAGTTGTCGTAAGCTCTTCTGTCATTTTACGAATTGTATCATTAGCTATCTCTAGTTCTGAATCTTTGATTGTAATTTTCTTTGAAAGTGATTGTACACGGTGCTCAAGATCCTTGATTTGATTTTGGTACATTGATTTCTCTTGCTCTATGTTTGCTTGTGCAATTTCATTACTAAGGTCGTTTGTTTTTTTACCAGGCAATTCAGCTGATGAGTCGCGTTCCAAAAAGTCAAGTTGCTCTTGTGTTTCGTGATACCGCTGCAGAACCTCATCAAGCTCTTTGACAGTTTCTTCGTGATCGTACCTTAATTGATCAAGTGTATCTTGCAGATGGTTTGCTCTTTCTGTTTGCTCTTTAAGATGCGATTCTGCTTGAAGTAATGCAGACATAGAAGAAGCTGTTTCTGATTCATCCATCAGGCTTTTTCTACTGTTGCTTCTCTTCTTTTTGTTCGTGCTTGCAACCGATGAAGAGCTTGACAGTCTTCTTTGACTGAAATCATCATCAAAAGTTGGACTGTCATGGATTGTCTCTGAATAACTTTGTCTAGTATTCTCTTTTTGAATTTGATCAATCTGTTGCTGCAACATATCACGTTCTTTTTCGAGTTCTGTGTACTTTGAGTTTACTTGATCAAGTTCCTCTAAAATGGCTTTTTCATTGGATACATTGGATGTTGTTTTTGAAAGTCGTTTCAAGAGTTCTACATTTGTACGTTCCTTGGCTTCGATCTTCTTCTCTAGATCTTCAATACATTGTTGTAATATGGTTCGTTCTGCATCGCTTGCAGCCAATCGCTGCTCCAAGTTAATGATGTATTGTTCTGTATTTTCATCCGTTTCTTTCAGCTTGCTGATACGTGTCTTTAAATCATTGAGCATTTCTTGGTCTTTATAGGTTTCATTGGCCGATTTCATCAGCTTTGTTTCAAGCTCAAGAATATAACTTTCATTGTTTTGTTCGCGTTCAAGCACTTTAGTAAGACGCAGCCTGAGTTCATTGATTGTGTTTTCTTGTGTACGAAGCAAGTTTTCAAGTTGGCTGATTTTTGTCTGCTGTTCTTCAAAGCCCATTTCTGAATGGTTCAGAGCAGCTTTGGTCATGGCCAATTGAGATTCGAGTTTAGAGACGCTCTTCTCATATTCTTCAATCACTGGTTCTACCAAGTGTTGAAAATCCACCTGTTTGTTTTGTGACATGGATTCTATGAGACGTGCTCGTTGTAATTCCTTCTCGACCATACGGTTGCGTTCTCTGGTCACAGAGGCCTCGCCGTCTAATTCTTCCAACTGTCTTTGGAGATCAGCAATCAGCAAGCGCTGCTCATGATAGACTTCCTCCATAGAATGAGCAGAAGAAGTGGATGACATGGCATCATCCAAAACATCTTCATTGTGGTTCGAATGCGATCCTTTACTGCTTGCTTTCAGGTAATTGAGCTCGTTTTTCAGTTTGCCAATGATTGAACGAAGCAGTTCTACGTTTTCGGTCGTCATCCATTCTTCAACTTGGTTTTTTTCAGAACGGTTCTTGATGTTTCGAGCACGATTGGCATACTGTAGGGTATTCACTGTCTCAGCCAAGTTATACTCGGCAGGGCTAGCACATGCGATCATCAAAGTAGTGGCACTGCCACCTAATGAATCTTGAAGTAAACGAGTTAGCTTGGAGTCACGATAAGGCACATGGACGCTTTTCTTTGAAGGATCACCCAATGCAGAGATGACGTTGCCTAAAGCAAGTAAACCTGCATTAATGTTGATTCCTTCTTTACGGCGGTCCCCTTCAGCTGCCGTACGCTTCAACTATAGAAAAGAAAATACGAGTAAGACATGAATGGTTCATTGTGGTCAAGTATAAAGTAAAAGCTTACTCTTTCACTGCCTGCTAAATCAACAAAGTGGAATTTAGATGTCGTAATAAGCCATTCTCCCTCTTCCGGCTGCTGAGCCGATGAGCGGGCGTTTGAACCCGAACGCAAGCTAAGTGAACTTTGAGGTCTTGCCATTTTTTTATTAGTTTCTGAGGGAATCCATTTTTCTTGCTTCAATGATACCGAAAAAATAGCATGAGATCGTGATGATTTCTCATTCATGTCTGTAGCACCAGTTGCTCTGTTTTGGGTACCTTGCTCGAGATAACTTTACATTTAGAACAAAAAGAGAAAAAAACAATCAGGGTTAAGAAAAGGAAAGATAAATTTCTCAGGTATCTGCTTACTAAAGAACATCGTCGGTACTATGAACAGTAACTTCTTTTACACCTGTCCAATAGATTCTCCCTTTGGTATCTTCACGGATAGTGATCGGCGGCAATTCTTCTGTCGGAGCTGAGTTGAGCAAGTCGTGCAGGTCTTCATTATAAATTTCAATAAAAGACACTTTGACGGTGAATTTTGTTTTGGGTGAATGATTATTGTTAGTGCTCGTTTGTGGCACATGCGAGGCACGCCCAATTCTCGATTTGGGTCTTAGCCGACTTCCACTTTTGTTGGATGTGGTCGTGGATGATGATATAGATGAAGTGGGCGAGATGGGTCGGTCACCTTGGTTGCTATGCAATAGATCAAACAAAAGTGCCATTGACCTGGGCACGATGCCCTCATTTGCTGAGTTGACACTAGCGCCATTTGCGGCTGTACCCATGGTATATGTCTTACCAGAAGACGTTTGGCCCTAAACAAATTTATTTTTATTTAGTCTGATATTTGTAAACTTTTTTGTTTTATTTTTAAACAATCTTACATATGCAAGGATAGTAATGTTGTAACCTAGATGCCAAAGAGAGAAAACAATTAAAACATGCTCAATGACATGAACTCATTTTGATGCCTCCTTTTTTTTTATAGTACCTTCAATAAATTTACGAATTAGTTGATCGCCTACGCTCGAAAAGATTTCTTCTTGTGTGCTTTCTGTTCCAAATACATGGTCAAAGGTGAAAAGTTTATTTTGCGAAACTACTTTGACGGTTTTATCGAATATTTTAAGCACATCATCATTGGCAAGGTTGGCAAATCGTGGTTGCGCACGGTCACGGTCAGTTAATGGTCTAATGCGAAGGGCTATAATAACAAACTGTTTAGTCAAAATTGAATCAAGCATTCATTGAGAAAGAAGACATGCCTACTTGAACAGCAGTTGTTGATGAACTGCTTTCTTTTGTCATATCGCCAATCTATAATTCTTTTTTTTTTCTTTTTTTTTTAGTGAATGAGTGAATAAAGTAAACAAAAAGGAAAAGAAAGAAGTGAAAGTTAACGTTGCGGAGATTGCTAAATGGGTTGAAAAAAAAAGAGAAAGAAAGGAAAATGTGTAAACTACCAAAACAAGACTTTTCTTGCTCGCTGAAGTTGAACAAATGATACACAAGGTCAAGAAAATAAATAATAAACAAACAGCCTGTCGTTAAACTCGTAATCTTAATATTTAGCAGACTTATCTCTAAGGAAACACTAATAAGCGTGGTTTAAACTGACAAGTAAATTACAATATTGAGTTGTTCTCAACTTGCCCATTTGTTGCTAGGCATTGTTGTAAAAAAAAAAAGAAAAATACTTGTGTGTAGCCGTGGCACTTTTTTTTTTTCTTGATTAGCAAGAAAATAAATTCGGAAGACCGACATAAAGTGCCCTTTTTTTTATATTTTACTACTTTTCTCTCCTCCCCCTTTTTTTTTTCTTGGTTATTTATTTTTTCCTCGATTGATTTGCATTATGTCTACTATCACTGAACAGGTGAGGGTGGTTGAGAGTCAGATAAAAAGAAATTAACAATAAATTTACCGAAGTCTGTTAGGCTACAACGTCTCTAAATGGATATGTTGGTTTCGATACCATCACTCAACAAATAGAGAAAAAATCTCTTAAACGAGGATTTCAATTTAATGTGATGGTTGTTGGTAATATAGTTTTTATTTTTATTTCGAGATCTCTAGAGATGAACTAACAACTGAACAGGTCAAACTGGCCTTGGAAAGTCCACTCTTGTAAACACATTGTTTGCATCTCATCTCATCGACAGCAAAGGTCGAACTGAAGTTCAAGAATTAAGTCAACAGACAACTCAAATCGAATCAGTATCTCATGGTATACATTTTTCATATCTACGCATGTAATACCCAACTAAATTTACCTTGACGTTTTTTTTTTCTAGTGATCGTGGAAAACGGCGTTCGCTTAAGACTCAACATTGTTGATACACCTGGCTATGGCGATCAAGTCGACAACGATGATTGGTATATTACGGATTAAGCATATTTAAACTTCTTTCTTACAACTGTTTTCTAGTTGGGAACCTATCATCAAATATATTAAGGATCAACACTCTGCCTACCTCCGCAAAGAACTAACTGCTCAACGTGAAAGAATCATCCAGGACAACCGCGTCCACTGTTGTCTTTATTTTATTGCTCCTTCTGGACACTCGTACGTAGCTCATAAGTTCTAAAATAGGTTGTACCAACAATTTATTAATTTATTTATATCTTTCAAGCTTAAAGCCCATAGATGTAATTGTTCTCAAGAAATTAGTTGAAGTTGTTAACGTAGTACCTGTTATCGGCAAGTCAGATTCGCTTACTATTGAAGAACGTGCTGCATTTAAGAAGAGAGCAAGTGTAGAATAAAAAAAAAGAAATGTTTCCTTTTTGATTGACATATCTAAAAAAAAATAGATCAATGAGGAACTAGCCTTCTACAAGATTGATTTGTATCCTTATGACTTACCTGAGGAACATGACGATGAAGAACGTCTTTTAAATACCAGTATCAGAGTAAGGGAAATACAAATAGTCGAGAGAAATACATACTTATTGTCTTGTGTTATTTTAACGATAGGAACTTCTTCCGTTTGCTGTTGTAGGCTCTGAGAAGCAAGTCGTTGTTAATGGAAGAGCTGTTATTGGACGCAAGACCAGATGGGGTACAATCGTTGTTGAAGACGAAAACCATTGTGAGTTTGTTCATCTGCGTAATTTCTTGACCCGAACACACTTGCAGGATCTAGTTGAGACAACAGCTATGGTTCACTATGAAACCTTCCGTTCGAATCAATTAATGGCCTTAAAAGGCACAGTCAGCAATCCTAACAGTGCTGTAAGTTCTCCACCAGCCGAGACCCCTAGCTCTGCCAATACTGTTCCTAGCAAGTCTTTCCCTCCTTTTGCTTAAACTTAATTTACTATTTATTATTACTATTAAAGTCGTGTAATCTTGGTGTATGTCTATCGATATTTATTGTTATATAAGTGAAACAAAAGAAGGAAGAAATAAGTATATGTATGTATAAATATATATATATATGTTTGTGTGTGTGTGTGTGTGTGCTCAAAAGGAAAGGGATGCAATTTTGAAGAGGGAGTGAAATGAGAGGCAAGGAGAAAATTCTATTAGATAATACAGATCAGGTATATTGTAAGCATTAAGTAAGAAAATAAAAAATGAATTAAAGTAGTACTAATTGTCATCGATTTGCCAGGTGTCGTTAGTGTTGGTTTTGTTGAGCTCTAAATCATGGTGCTTCTTATTCTTGGCACCACGTTGAACATATGGTTTAAGGCCTTTGTCAAAATTTGTTATGGTCATGATACCAAGAACAATAGTAGCTAGATCAACAGCCACTCCGACACATACTATAAAAAACAAGTGTCAGAAATGATATACATGATGAAAAAGGACATGTTTAAAGCTTACTGAAAGCAATCCAAGTATACCAGTTGTTGTTGGGCTGCATTGTTTCTTTCAAGATCAAGGCGAAATGCACAATAATCACAGATTGGAACGCAATGAAAATGACCATTTTGACTTTACTTTCTGCACTCCCAGCCATTCTTGCGAAATAAAGCATTGGAAGGATCAAGACGGCACAAGTAAGTTGAAACCAGGTATCCCACTCAGTACGACTCTGTTTCAAAGCGAACTGAATCAAATAAAATACAGAAACCATAAACTCAGTAAAGATATTGATCTTGAGCGCTAATACAAAAAACTGAAATGTACGATACATTTCTATGTTCAGAAAGTATGCACATTAATCGGATTAATAAGGCTAACTCATGCAAGACACGTTGAGAACCCCCCCCTTTTTTTTCTTTGCACTTACTTTGAATCTGAACATCAGCACCAATCTTCTTATAAATATTCCAACCGAATTGTTTTGACATAGCAAAACTCAGATAACACATGATAACGGCAAAAGCAAGGATGGTAACAGCTAATGCGATTTCCATCTTTTCGGCAATAGACAATGGTACTGTCGAAAATGTTGTTTGTCTTAGCAACTTTAACCATTTGTTGCCATCAACAATTTCGAGTGCACCCAACATGGCACACATACCATTAAGAACAGCCAAGACCAAGATCTCAGCTGTGTTTTGATAGACAGTCTAAACATTTGCATGTGAGTATCTTGAGTCATTCTCAAATAATGTTACACTTACTGCATCTACTGCCATGCCAAAGAACCATACTTGAAAGCCCATGAATGCAATGTTTTCCCATTTGATACGACCTAATCGATCTTTTGCCCGTGTAGGTATTGTGTCCGAGACTGTTGTTTTCGATATTAAAGCAGTTGTATCGATCTCAGGAAGTAGATTGGCTTGTTGTGTGTTCTGATAACAGATGGCTGCTTGCAACAGAACAATAAAAATACACTGCAACAATGCCATTGCAATGTACATTTTCGACCAGCGAGTTTCTGTGATGCGTCTAACCTAACACATAGAGTAAAGTTAGACTGACTCTATCTTTGTATTGTGAATGGAAAAATAGGAATCGAGGATGATTACAATTTTATCAGTTGTCACCATTATATGCAATGAACTATGAAGATGTGTAGCTTATAAAAAAAAAAGTGCTTATGTTCAGTCTACTCAGAGAGAAAAGTCCACAATAGATAAAAGAGAAAGAAAAAAAGGGGGAGACAATAAATGAAAGTAGAGAAAAGAAAGTAAGAATAAGAAACAAAGAATTAAAAATATATTTCTTTCCTCTCTTTTTTTAGAGAAATATTAAACAATGTTACACACACCAGCAGCACCCAGAATGCCATATTTGACTTTGCCCTCAAATTTGCGGACTTCTGGATTTCAACCTAATAATGGAACACTGGGTCTCTAAAACGGGAACAGCCAAAGTTAATAATAGATCTCAATACACACAAAATGAGGCTGACAGACAGATTGCCCATTAAAAGAAACTGAATGAGCTTTATAACAGTACTGGTAGTTCCTTTTTCCCTTTTCTTTCTTTTTTCTTGTAATTGGTAATAAGTGATCTGACATACAAATATTTATTTGCTGCTATTATTACAATAGGCAAATCAACTTGGTGAACATTGTTTCTTGGCACTCACTAACTAACTGACAGGGAGCAATCCTCTAAATCAGGAAAACAGGTGAGTCTTTCTTAAATTTAGAAATGGCTTTCTCGTAAAGGTTGAAGAGTAGAGTAAGAGCTTGAGGATAGTGACAATCCAGTCGACCCTTTTTTTTTTTCGTGGCCGATTTCCCGACAAACAGGAGCAACATAACGTTCTTGGGGAGTTCTGCCTACGTCTTTAAAAGAAATTTCGACAGACGAACTGGTGGTTCTTCTCAGAGCAGACAAAAAGGGTTATGCAAATGACATTTTTTAGAAGGGTAATTTTATTATTGTATAAATAAATCTAGCATCAATGTTTCTCTAATTTGACTTTTCTTCTTTATGCAACTCTTCTGTCTGAGTTTCTTTGCTAGCTGAAGATGCCTTTTCCATATCGTCCAATTCTTTATCGATAGTCTCCAACATCTTTTCCAGCTTCTTGCTCATGCGAAGGGTGGCTTTATCAGCTTCTCTCTTAGTAGCATCCTTGAGTTCTTCAATTAACTGTGAAAAGAAAAGGCGTATTAAACAACTTGTAATGATTCAACGCTAAATTCACTTACTTCTTTATAATCTTCATGTTGGAACTTGATCTCGTTCAATTGAGCACGTTCTTCCAAAACGTCTACCTTTGTGCGCAACTTGGTCAATGCATCCTGAAGTTCAGACTGTTGCTCTTTTGATAATGGTGCATCTTCGGGCTCTTCCTTAAGTGGCTCATCAGGTACAATAGGCTCATCAGCGACGAAGGAATCCTTCTTTGATGCTTCCTCAGTATCCTTCTTTTCTTGGGCCAAACGAGCTTCTTCTTCAGCCAACAATCTGGCCTTTTCTTCCTTCTCTTCTTGCTCTGATTCATCTTCAATCAATTCTTGTTGCTGTTCTAACACATCCAACTTTTGCTTGTATGTACTAGCACCCACCTGTTCTAGTACTTGAAGTTCAGCTTCGTTCACAAGGTTATCAGGCAAACTGTTGAAGGTGGCCTTCAATGCTTCCTCAGTAGTCATATGGCGATCCGTGTAACTGAAAGCTCTAGAAAGAATTAAAAGGGTACCAGGAACATGGTGATTTAAGTGAAGATCAAGCCATTGAGCCAACTCATCTCTGAGACGTCCGGGAGATGTGCCAACAGAGCGGATACCACGAGAAGCACAAGCATTTTGCAGCTCTTGAATAGTCAAACTGTCAATGCCTTCCTGTTGAATGGCTTTATCATCGGCCTTGATCTGACGCATTCGGCTTCTAATTTGGAAACGTAAAAAGTTGTCTGTGCCAAAGGCATTGATGTTCATATAACGACACATAGATACAAGTTGAGGTCGCGACAAGTTGTCCAAAGTCAATTCATCTTCGAAACGTCTAGCAACGTTCAACAAGTCGTCGGTAGAAGCTTGTTCGCCTGTAATACGAATCTAGCAAGACAAAAGGAGAGGGGACGACTGCTAAGTAAGTTGCTCTATATTAAAAAAGACAAACAAAATGTACCTTTCTGAAGAAATCAGCAAACTCCTTTGCAGCTTTTTCGTGATCAGATCCGGGGAAGCCAGATTCAGAGATAGTTTCTTGCAAGAACTTGGCCATTTCTAGACGAACCTTGAGCAAAGATATCTTTTTCTTTTCCTATACAGATTGTTGAAACTTTAGAACCAAATCCTACATAAACATCACTGCTATTTTACTTACTTCTTGAGATTTGCTTTCATATGTACTAGGCAACATGTTGGGGAACAATTTGAGAGCAACTGGCAACAAGAGTTCCATGAAAGGAACAGCAACGAAGAAAAGGAAAGGAACTAGACGTACAAGATCCGATGTAGTACGACGCAACTAAAGATAATGTTCATATAAGCAAGTGCTAATAGACCAGAAAAGAAAAGAAAAAAAAAACCTTACCTGACGATGTTCTCTTCGAGTCAATTGACCGCCATGCAACAACTTCCATGTCAATTTAGAAGAGATTCGAATTTCAAGACCAAGCAATTGAGTCCCATGCCAGTAATGCACAGCTTCTTCTTTGACCTTTTGCCAAAGTGTCTTTTTGGGCTTGATAGCTGTGCTGTTAGGAGCTGCGCTTTCTGCTGCTGCTGCTGCTGCTGCTTTGGCTTGCTGCTCTTTGACAAGGGCTGCTGCACGAGAGGTGGCAGTCTCTTTCTCTTCATTCAAGAGTGCTTTGCTTAACTTGGGTTCTGAGCGCAAGAGTTCTCGGTGCAAGTGAAGACCTCTTTGAGAAGCAATATTAGGTCGGATCAGTACAAGGCGAATGGCAGGATTAGGCCGGCTGAGATGTCGAAAGGCAACTGCATTTGTACGTAATCCTAGTTGCCGTGTGGCCGAAGTTTGAACTGCTTTGTACATGTCAAGCTCTCGATATACAAGAAAGGTAGTGGAAAAAGCAAGGGGAGCAAAAGGTCAAATATGTCACTGAATTTGTAAAGACAAACCCGTGTGACTTTCCTTGCTTTCCCGAAAGAGCGCTACTTTTCAAATGATGACATGCATTGTTATTTTTTTCGTTATGAGTCATCACTACAACTTGTACAATTTCATCTATCTTTGGAATAAGAAAGGCATGGGCAACAATAGTGTCTGTATTAGTTACAGTAGAGCATTTCTTGGATGAAAAGCGAGTGTAAAAGTAGAATTTCAATGATAGCTGTGAGCAAGCCACTGAAATCAGTTGGCTCTTTCTTGTTTTCATTTTTCATGATTTTTTCTTAGTTGTAACTTGTATGACAGATTCGATACAACAAACGACTAGAAGCATTTGATACATTGATAGGGTTAAAGAAGTGGGTGAATGACAATGACGACTATGCCAGAAATTTAAGCTTTTTTCGATTGTCAAATTTAGAAAAATTTTCCGAGTCTCCGATTAAGGCACAATTGACCCATCATTTTGTCAGTTTTTATGGGACATGAGCTTAGTTCTTTGTATGAACATGGCTTGTAGTAGTACATTGAAGCCATTGAGAGCTTAGTTCGTGAAGAAGGTTTTGCAGGGATAACTGCAAGCATCAATGGTTAAAATTACGATGTATTTTATCTTTCAATCTTTTAAAATGCTAGCTTTAGCTTAATTTGTGTTTCATATTCATATTATGCAAGGCCCTTAGTGAAGCAAAAATACAATGATCGCTCTGGACATAACGAGAAAGAAGAAAAAACATATCGAAGACAAGCCAAGTATTGCATTGAGTTCTTTTACTAGCTGCAATGATGTTGATATATATATTTCAAATTTATGTTTAGTTGCTATCAAACAAACTATATAAAATAAGCTACAACCCGCCTCTCTTGCTCCGATGAGCAATGGTATTAAATTATACACATGTTTTGCGTAAAATAGGATGATTTAGGTATTATTGTTATGTACTAGCGACTCTGTTTCGTTCTTCAAAATCCAGTCGTTTGTTTGGACTATTATAAAAGGTCGATAGAATACACATGGGAAAGGAAATACAGGCTGCGAAAACAAGACTCTGTAACATGAATCCCTTTTCGTCTCGAAGCATATCCATAACGGTCATAATCACAAGACCTAAGATTTGCGAGCTCATCCATAAACATGCACTAGAGATAGATTCGCTCACAGGAAAAGTGGCTAGCAACAATAGTAGAAACGGAGTTAATTCAAATCGATTCATTAGACTACTTTAGAAACAATACATACATTCAACTGATAGCTCCAAAGCAACCGGCAGTAAAGAGAATATGAAAAAACCTAATGGAACACATACCAGCATAAGGTATTTAAATTGACCAGATTTCACTAGATAAAGCAAGAACGTGAGTAGTTGAAGGCAAATAGATCAACTTGGATGATGTTACCAGCAAAATAAAATGCAAGAAATAAAGCACCAACGATGGGAACATATATCTTGAGGACCCATTTGTGTTTCTTTGTTTTGTCGATAAAAACACCCGTAAGAATTGCACCCACTATTCCAGCAACAATAAAACCAGCACCGATATAGCCAGCTTCATCTACTGATACTCCATGTGGCGTAACAATTTGTGTCAGTAGTGAAGTAAAGGAAGAAGAGAGACCACAAATAATGCCAAAGGCAACCAAGATGATCAGGTAATTATAATTAGCCAACAGTTCCTTTAAAGACTGCACAAATGTCATCGTATATTTGTTTTTTGAGGAAGCGCTAAAAGACGGTGGTGTTCTTGGCTTCTTTGGAAAGAAACATACAGGAAAAGCACATCCCGTAGTGATACAAGCAATCACAAGAAACTATAACAAAACAATGAATGATGATTAAATCAATTGACCAATTTACTCCTATATGCCACTTACACCTAAGCTCATAGAACTAGGGCCAGTAACAATTGCAGGCATGAGAATCGAAGCAATAGCCATACCAACTGCATTAGCTAAATAAGAACAAGTTTAAATTATTAGTTGCTAAGATCTAAACGATGAAGAAGCTCCATAGTTACAATTGTGTTTCTTTTTTTTTTTTACTTACTTACACCACCAATCATGGTGGCTGTACCTCTGCCTTCAGCACTGAACCATAGAGCAGCAAACTGGAGAATACAGAAAAAAAAATTAACATTGTCAGTTCTCAATATCTACAATACAAATGTGAGTAAATTCACTTACTGGTGTGGATATATTCAAGATAAATGGCTGGCCAATGGCACATATAGTCTGTTTTTTTTTGTTATATGAAAAGAAAAACGTATAAATCAAAAGGTGTATAGATAGAAACAGTCTTCAAAACCATACCTGTCCAACAAGAGCAATCGCTACTCTTCCTGTAGAATCTTGAATATACACTGAACAATAGCGTAGCCATGACCCAATAAGCTGTAGCACACTACCGATGATGATCTACGTATAAAAAAAAAAAGTGGATGAGAATTTTATTTTTATAGAAATCATTTGACTTACACCTGTCTTAACAGACCAATAATCATACACCCAACTCGATAAAGGACCAGCAACAAGATAGCTTAACATGAATATATTGGAAAACCAATTTATGGTTGTAAGTCCAACATGATTGAAGAAAGAATCTGCATAATCAGGTACAATGGCCACTGAAAGCCAATTAATTGAAGAAGCGATATTCGAAAGACCAATTACTGCTAAACCATAAAATCGAATTTTATATGTTCTAAACATGAAAGAAGGCTGCTCGAGATCTTCATCGCCATGCCATGAGTTGCGATCTTCGAGTTTTTGTGACATTTTTTTTTGTTATTAAAAGAAAGATAAATAAGTGAAAGAAAGAAAGAGAAACATATCAAGACAAAAACCGCGTACAAATAACAAGACTTGGAGAGAGAGAGAAAAAACCACTATGAAAGACATTTTATCTATTGCAAGTTGTTTCACAAAACCTTTTTTTTTTCTCTTTTCTGCCATCATTGTGGTATGTCCTGTTACAACATGTCACATGAATTCACTTCTTTTTATTCCTTTTGCAGAGATCAGAAAAAGAAAACTATTCAAGATCATAAGAGAAAGATCATACCCTGATAAGCAGTTTTCTTGGTCAAAGATGAGTGAATTCCCCTTTAGTGTATTATGAGTTGGTACTAGTGCTCACATATAAATAATAACAATGCAATATTGTTAATTACATACTCCTTCAAAAGCTTGACTTGTTACACAAATAAGCTTATTAACTTTAATTTCATGCTTCACTCTCCCCCAGTTATCGGAAAACAGACACCCTTTTTTTTCTTCTTTAAGCTTAATCATCTCTTTCTAACTGTAGAAAGTTACCTGCAGAAAGAAGTAATCAGCAAAAAAACATGTCATAAAAAGAAATTAGCCTTCCGAGTTTCGCTCTTGCCTTCAGCCTTTTTAATAAAGCCATGATTCTTTCTTTTAAGAGATTGCTTTGGTATACTTTTTTTTTGTCCTAGCTTCGACAACATGGTTATTATGGTTTGTACTTATTATAATAAGATTATTCTTAAAAAATGAAAATAAGAAACGTGGAGCAATTGAGAAGAAAAGGGGAACGAAGTAAAGTAGCAAGCATAGCCAGTTAAATTCAAGAAATTTCAGAGAGGACATATGTTGACTATGGCAGTGATAATCATAGTTGTCACCAGCAACCAAACCTTCGGAATGTTGCTTACACACAAACTCGCCATTATTTGAGAGTATTAGATTTCGGATCACACTCGTAAATAAAATAAGGGCATAAGAGTGTTAATGCTGGGAATGAGGCTCAAGTTTTGAAATCGTACTTTTAAATTGAGAATACTCTTGAATCAAACACTCTTAAATCGAGCGACTACTGTATCAGCACAAAAGAACACTAGTATACAACAATGGTATCTCAACCCTGTAAATCAAACACAGCTAATCCTCACAATCAGACAAGTAAATCCTTGGTGCTTCCAATTCCAAAAGTACAGCATAGGCGTTTTCCCTTTTAAACAAAATCCAAGATTTAGCGCGATTTGCATATGAAAAAGAAGACGCGCCCTTTTTTCTTTTTTTATTCTTTTCATGCCTTCTTTGGGGTTCTTTCAGATTGCTTGGCTCTTATAGGTTCCTCTTAATTGTCTGTTTACTTTTTGTTCTTTTCCCCTTTTATGCTTGCTTCTTTCCCACTTTTCTTCTGCTATTCATTGCTCAAAGGTATTGATACACTTTGTATTTAATTCAGTAAATTTTTCTCTGCAGATACATACCACACATGTCACTGTTTGGTTAGTTGGAGCTATTCTATAATACTTCATGCAAAAAATCTTTTCACGTAACGAGAGTTACACAGAAAAGTTTATCACCTTTAACTAGTTTTTTCTTTTCTTTTCTTTTCTTTTCTCTTTTTTCTTCTTTTCTCTCCCTCTTTGTCCTAGAAAAGAAAAGCTGAAATGCATTCACTTTTTTTTGCTTCAAAGTTTTTTTTCTCTTTGGTTTAGAAAAAGAAAAGCTCGAAACACATTCACTTTTTTTTTTTTTCGCTTTAGGGCTTTTTTTTTTTCTGTTTGTAGCTAAAGACGAATGGGATGGGCTTCTCTTTACTGGCAGGATTCAACTCCTCGCTAGGTTTTTGTTGGGGGAAGGGGTGACCAGCGCAGCTGTGCCGTTTTTCTTTTCTTACTTTAATCTACTTTACTCGTCTTGTTTTATTTTATTGCCTTTTATTTTATTGTCTTTTATTTTATTGTCTCTTATTTCGTGAATCCAACAAATAAACACTTGTTATAAAATCTTACTTTTCTTTTTTTGCTTTTTCTTTTTGCTCGCTA
This sequence comes from Blakeslea trispora, assembly GCA_025331445.1. Lineage (NCBI taxonomy): Eukaryota > Fungi > Mucoromycota > Mucoromycetes > Mucorales > Choanephoraceae > Blakeslea > Blakeslea trispora. Next base: position 10,310 of record JAIWNE010000231.1, on the reverse strand, counting down.
AAGATGCATTTCTTGATCACTTAATTTTGTTGAATGAATAAAAGTTCAATCAATTCAGTAAATCATGCCTACATTCAATAAACATTCTACTGACTGACACTAGGTTGTTCGATTACTGTTACTCTTATGTGATCAACCTATCTAAATCTACTGCTTGATCAAGTCTAATCTCTACCTGACTTGGATGGAATGATGAACATCCTCTACACACTCTATCATGCTTATCAATCGCTTCATGACCCATCCTCAAGATTCATGCATATACTTCCAGCCCTTTATCTCTCTCATGTTGAACAACAATAGTGCTTTAACAAGGTGTGCTTTTGTTTGAGAAGCACTCTACTGATCTCATACATGTTTGCATAGTCAAGGCTTATTCTTTTTACTTGATAGTATGTGCTACTCTCAGACCTTTTTCTCTCTCAGTAATTGCATTATGGTCATTAAGATGCTTAAACAACATAGTAAAGAGGGTGTGACGATGATTGATAGTGAACCTCTCATTTACTCTTACTCACTCACTCACTCACTCACTCACTCACTCACTCACACTTTGGTACGAAGAGACTGATTTCGCACACACTCGAGTATGACCAAGGCTTATTCGTTCAGTCTACTTGACACTATGTGTCACTCGCAGTTCTTTGTTGTCTCGATAGTCACAGTATGGTTGCTGAAGCACGCAGGCAACATATTAAAGATATCTTAATGGTGGTAGACTGCTTGGCCAATGCTGGATCGATCTTGGTGTTGTATACAGCCTACATTTGATCCTAACTAAGATATAATGTAGATCTAAACGAGTATCTGTTTACACAACCCTTCATTATTCACAACCAGTTTGACATCTATCGCAATCCGAATAAAAGCTTGAATCATACTTCATTTACATTGAAACACTTGGATCGAAACAGTTGCGCCGATGGTAAACCTTGGCCCATGCGTAATAATAATCAACCTTTATTCAAAGCATTTTGTTAGCTATCATCAATTGCACTCAGCCTAAATAAGGATTGCTACTCAGTTATTATGAACGCATAAATAGAAGGCATATTTCGTTAACAAAACAGATCAGATTCTCTCTGTCCTTTCTTTCTTTTTTCCTTTTATTCTTTTCCTTTTGTGTTTCTCTCTCTCTCTCTCTCTCTCTTTTTTTTTTGTTGGCCATCATCGGCTCTAATCAACTTATTTCGTCTTTATCCTTTTCATCGTTATATTTTGTGCCTGTTCTATTTTTGAATATAACAACATGAGCCCCTTCCAGCTTCAAAGAGATCAAGACGGGTAGACAAAAGTATATTACGCTTGCATTTGATGTTCTATCACCCTTATAGATTCGGATCAACCCTACATGTCACAAATTGTATAGTGCTCTGAAAGTTTCTTGTCGCTCCCATCAATACATCTGTAGTCATGAAGTTACGCCTCCTGTACTTGTCAAGACTGTAATCATTCAACACTTGATTGGGCTGGATGTGAATCTCACAAATTACTTTGATACGTTGCGTAATTATTGTACGATCCTCACATTATAACATTTGCCACACTCAACAAGTTGTTCAAATCCAATCTTTTTTCTCTCTCGAGGATTTTGGAAATGATCGTACACTGAATGGATAGCGGAGATAGACCTCGATCTTCAGTTGAAAGTAAGCAGCTGAACGTACCATACAGCAATTATATGATGGTCTGCGTTAGACAGAGATAGAGACACATCGACAGTTGATGCAATCGTTCTTTTATCCATCCTTTCACTCACTCTGCTCACTCTGCTCACTCTGCTCACTCTGCTGACTCTGCTGACTCTGCTTATTCATCAATATCCTCTTTCTCTTTCTCTCGATCTATCATGCAATCCAACACAATTCGATGCAATTCGATGCAATTCGATGAGGTAAGATGGAATAAGATGAGGTAGAATGGGATGAGATGCTGTATCACTCTTTGACTGGCTGGCTGATTGTCTCTACCCTTCTTTCCTCTTTCTTTCTTTCTTCTTTCTCGAAATCCCCTCTTTTTTTTTCCTGAGCAATCTCGGATCAATCTTCCATTCTGCAACCCAATATTCTGCCGTTGTATGCATACTAACTGAGCATACTGACCGATTCACTGAATATCTATGCGTTTGTTCGCTCGCTGTAGCTTACCGTTCCAAAAAAAAAAGGTCGTTTATCCTCCTTTTCTTTTGCTCTGAATAGATTGCAACCGACATCTTGGTGACTTAGCAACAACAACAACAACAACAACAACTAGGAAAGAAAATAGACTTGCGTGCTTTTATTTCGAGCTTTGGTCTAAACAATCTAAAGAGAAAAATAATCACCATGAGCATAAGCATACGGAGGAAAAATCCAAGGCAATGAAATAAAATAAGAGAATAAAATGAAATGAAGCAAAAATATCGTTTCATTTCTATTCAATCAGTCTGCGTCTCTCAATACAACTTACCTGATTCTTCTTCTATTTTTTCTTTTCAATCTCGCTCTCTCGTACTAATCAGTTGCTCTACGCGTCCTTATTTCGTGACTAACACAGTAATCACTAACTACGGTAAACTCCAAACAAATCTCTCGAGACAAACCAACAGAAAAAATAAAACAAAATAAAACAAAATAAAACAAAATAAAATAAAAATAGAAATGGAAAAATAAAAACCAAAGAATCCGAAATGGAATTCCTCAAATCTGTACGCAGATGGGTTACACTAAACTAAGTTTTCTTAAGGATATCCTCGATTTTAGGATATTCTCTGTTTAAGAGTGAGATTCTTAAGATTTCCTTGGCTACCCTTAGATAGAGCAATGACTGAACCGAGGCTCTTTTTCGTTCTCTATTTCATCCGTTTGCTTCCATTTTCTTTCGTTTTCTTTGTTATCCTTTGTCCATCCTTTTCTTTGTTATCCTTTTTTCATCCTTTCTTTATCCTTTTTCTTCATCCTTTTTCTTCATCCTTTTTCTTCATCCTTTTTTCCATCCTTTTCTTTGTTATCCTTCTTTTATCCTCTTTTCATCCTTTTTCTCGTCCTTTTTCCATCCTCTTTTCATTGCTAATAAAAATGTGTTTTGTGTGTATCCTGTTGTATCGAACGATGTATCGAACAACACAATAGTTGACATGTAACCTCTGTCTAGACTCAGATCATAAACTACCAAATAAAGAGACGTATTACACAGCCATTTGTAACCGAGCTATAGAGTTGAGTGTCTAGCCTGACAACCAAATGTCACTGCTATCATTGCAGGATTAACAAATAGAATATCTAGACTCACAATAGTTACAAGATGTCATATGATAATGATGGTGATATTAATATCTCAAGTCTTGTAGAACTATGAAGATGTCACTGCTTAATTATTTATGTCTCAATGCAAGAAGTCATAAAAGTTGGCCTGCTATAAATAGTTGTTCATTGGTAGATAAGATAAGGTGTAACGAAGATAGACATTGTGCATCAAAGACCAAGTCACTTTCCATCATCAATAGAATAGTATAAATAGAGATAGATTCTTGACTAGTTAGAAAGCTCATTCAATTTACTTTGAACTTAATCCGGACAAAACAATAAAAGTTGAGTCTTAGTCGTACTTTGTCTCTTTTGTTACTGCTGAGAACCTACTTATACAACATATCCAAATGCAGCTGCATTTGATGTGCCAGTCGCCAGCTCGTCAGCTCATACAACCAAAGAATCCGTAAGGCAGGAAACTAGCCATGAGACATCAGTGTGCTTAGCATCACCGATGAGAAGGTTCGTAATGCCTTGTGCAGATCATCACTTCCCATATTAACTTGTACTTTAGACCTTATATGAAGCTTAACCCACTATCAAACAGGCAGCTAGCTGGTGAATCAGCAAAAAAAAAAAAGAAAGTCATGCACCTGTAGTCTCACACACACACGCACACAAACGCTTACACAGAGACGTACAACTACACAACTTTTTTTTTCTTTGCCTTCATCGAGTTTAACGTGTACACACGCACACGCATATATCTAGCTTGGAGTCCAAGTAAACACATACGCGATAATGCACACACGGCTGCTGGCTGCCTTGTCTAAAAAACAAGTCCGTCGACCATCATCCTAAACGCAGCTGGTCAAGCCAACTCCAGAGAACTAGAGCAAGCCAAAACCACCAACAACAGTTTTATACATACATACATATATATATGTATGACCCTCAGCCCGAAAACCTCAGTACGAAACCAAGGCACCGATTAGTTTGACCAAACCGATGTAAACACCCGCAATGCCTTGGACAGATCATCACTTTCGATTCTGAATGACAAGTGAGACGTAGCGATCAGCAGTCTACGCACCACATAAGTTTTTTCAGAAATAATAAAAAAAAAGAAGAAGAGAAGAAGAAAAAGAAGAAAGACAACTGCTTCGAAAAGACAGGTGTCTGTTAGAAGTTCATGACGCTTCTAACTAGTTGAAAGTTCATGACTCTTCCAACTTGTTTGCCCTTAGACCGATCCCCCAGATCCATCTTCTTCTGCTTCTGCCTCTTCTTTTTCAATTCCTTTTTTTTTTGCCCCAGATCTGTTCTCTCATATAAACATATGTCGATGAATATACAAGACGGTATACTACTCTTTTTCTAGTAAATGCCTCTTGGACAAATACTTGGCCAGAAGTTGCTCAAGCTTCTGACTCTGCATGCTACGACAACAACCTGACCCGACAGTTGAAGTCTTTTGTATAAGTTTGCGTTCCTTTTGTTTTGCATGCTTTTAGCTAATGAGATGCGATGGTTCATCCCACTGCTTGACTATTGTTTGCACCCAACAGTCTTTATATATGCGTACGTATATATATATATATGTATGTTTATAGTAGTATACCTTTAGTTAGAAGGTCACCACTCTTCTAACTTTCCAGAAGTTCGTCACTCTTCTAACTTACCAAAAGTTCACCACGCTTATGACTTTTTCAATTCCTTTTTTTTTTGCCCCAGATCTGTTCTCTCATATAAACATATGTCGATGAATATACAAGACGGTATACTACTCTTTTTCTAGTAAATGCCTCTTGGACAAATACTGGTCAGAAGTTGCTCAAGCTTCTGACTCTGCATGCTACGACAACAACCTGACCCGACAGTTGAAGTCTTTTGTATGTATGTTACGTATGTTTGCGTCTCCCTTAGTTTTGCATGCTGTTAGCTAATGAGATGTCCACATCATCCCACTGCTTGACTATTGTCCCTGGTCAATAGTCTTTTTATATATATATATACGTGTATATACATATATGAAATAGTATACCGTTTGCCTCAGATCCCTATTCTATTCTATTGCTGTTGCTTCTCTTATTTACATTGTCTGCAGTGGAAGAATAGGCGTTATATATAGCCGCGTGCACATTGTTTAGCGTACGTTGGCCGTCCTGCAAGGGGTAGCGACTTCCGAGCATCAGACTAGAACAACAGCTAAACAGATGTACACTACTACACATAAACCTATCCGAGTATGCCTGTGACCATCTTAGCAACAGAAGCAACAATAAAACTAACACAGTTGCACAGAACACACTAAAGAAGAAAAAAGAAGCGGGGGGAGGCGCCTTGTCTAACAGATAAGCCAAAAAAAGATTTGGGTGTAACTGACGTGTCTCCGAAAGATTTTAGGCGAATGTTATTCGTTGAATTTTTTCAGGCCACAATGTGTTTTTTTAGGCGTTGATTTTTTTTTTAGGCGTTGATTTTTTTTTTTAGGCGTTGGAAATTCTTTAGGATTTTTATTAGGCGTTATATACTCTACTGAGTTTGAAAAACGCCTTTTGGAAACGTTTTGTCTGTCTGTCTGTCTGTCTATCCCATTTTTCGGTGTTTGAAATATAAAATAAACAAAAAAATATTGAGAGGAAAAAAAACTGATTCATACACGGATAATGAGCTTTAAACAACAACAGATTACGAGCATCAAAACAGACGGGAGGGGGTATGGGGGAGGGTCGTCCCTCCCCCATGCGCACAGGCAGCACTGACCAGGATCAGTTGAGTGAGCCTTAGCCAGCTGGGAGGGGGTTCGAGGGGGAGGGTCGTCCCTCCCCCTCAAGCGAAGCCAGTATTACTAACCAACTATTTTATTAAGAAAATATAAAAATAAAAGATAGAAGTAAGTCACGAATTACTAGAGTATATAACGCCGCAGTTTGTGGTTGAGTGTCAACCACCTTAACTAATTTTATCTTCAAAATTAATTTTGGCGAGATGACCACGTAGATTATCACTGTATTTATTCCAACCAAATCGCTTTTGAGAAGCAGCACACACACACGAAAAAAAAGAGAAAATGAAATAAAGAGAGACAGTTGCTGCTGTAGTCATGGATCTCGGCAGTTATGACCTGGAAAGTTATCATTCCGAAAGTTGTTACTCAGAAACAGAGCTGTCATTCAGAGAGCTATCGAGAAAAGACAAATCGACGCTGCAACGAGCTCACCCGAGACAACAGCGAGACTGTATGAGAGCGAGACATATGGTTGGAGTTGCTTTGCTGTGCAGGTTTTGGCCCGAGATGACTTTTCCGTTTTCCATCTATCATTTTTCAATTTATTGTTAATTTATTGTTAATTTATTGTTAATTTATTGTTAGTTTGCTGTTGCTGTTGCTGCTGTTGTTGCTGTTGTTGCTGTTGTTGCTGTTGTTGTTGTTGAAGAATCACCAAGGTATCGACTGCAATCTATTCTGTGGATTCTCTCCTCCTTGTCTTTCCTCTTTCTCTTTCTTTTAGCCTGTACAACATCTACTTTCAACTAGTCAATTTGGAGTTTTGTTTTGGAGGTTTGGGTATGGTAGACAGACAGACAGACAGACAGACAGACAGACAGATAGACAGAGTATCAGTAGCAGGAATAGTGTGTTTAGTCAGCAAGCATGCAACAACAGAGTGCTGAGTATCAGATCGTTGAGTATCAGATCGTTGATTTACAGAATGAAGGATTGGATCGAGGTTGCTCGAGAAAGAAACAAAGAAACAAAGAAACAAAGAAACAAAGAAACAAAGAAACAAAGAAACAAAGAAACAAAGAAACAAATGGAGAAAGAAGAAAGGATTACGGGCAGCCAGTCAAGGAGCAATACAACATCCCATTGTATTGCATTGCGCGAAAGAGAAAGAGAAGAAGAGGATATTGATGGATGAACAGAAGGATGGTCGAGGGGACAATTATATCAGTTCAGCATATATCTATCTATCTGCCTATCTGCCTATCTACTTTTATTTTATTTTATTGTATTTTATTTTGTATTTATCCAGCGCTAATCAACATAACATCGCTATACAGTATACTCGATTGCATGTTTTTGATCTGGATCGAACCTTGTCTGTACTTCTCTGTATCAATGTACGGCCATTTCTGAAATGTTATAGAAAAGAAAGAGGAGGATCAGAAACAGTGTGGCAAAAACAGCAATGTGAGGATGCTGTGAGAGATGTTATGACAGATGATAGAGCATCTGATGCAAGACCACAACATGCGTTTCACTTGATCCTAAAGAACTGTTTGATGGCTTATCTGCTAAACATAGAGCACAAAATAAATGCTGACGTCCTTCGAGTCATTTGTAAAGAGAAAGAGAAAGACAGTTGTAAAAACTTGTGATGTCTGCAAGTATTATTGTGGAACAAGATAGAAAATAGACTTTTTATTTATGTGAAGAGAAAAAGTGTTAAACACAATAAAAAACTCTTCTTAAAGCAATCTGAGAAGGTATATGGTGGTTCAGATGCGGTAAATACTGTTAAGATACAGTTGGATAGGCACAGTTGGAAGCAAAAATAGAGACAGAAATAGAGACAGAAATAGAGACAGAAATAGAGACAGAAGCAGGGACCCAGCAAGGCATCAGTAAAGGCAGGTCTTGAGTTGTTTAGTAATAGAGTCACCTCCAACAACAAAGCAAGACAAGAAAGGTAAGAACGCAGAGGGTAAGCCTTCCTTGGCTTACTTTTTTTTTTTTTGAATAAGCCAAAGAAGACTCAGTTCTGTTCGCACTATCCCAAATCCTTAGCAACCCCATACCAGTCAACTAACGAGGAATAGTACAAGTATGTCTGTACCCGCTTCCTCTGCCCAGATCCCTACAGGACACGCTCATAGTGTTAACAGATCAGGCGGCGTAATTGCCCTCAGTCATTCCGACTTCAGTCCCAATACTAGAAAACGAGGGTCGTTCGCGAAAATGGACTAGATTCCGGTCGTAAGCCACTTTATATAGGATCAGGAAAGGCAGCATCAGTCTTTGTCCTTACCCCCCATCAAGCTTGAAGTAGAGGCAGAAGCACCAAGAGAAGAAGAGAGAGAGCAGAGAGAGCAGAGAGAACGAGTAAAAAGGACTTGTAGAGAGTTTGAAAGCATTTGTAGTTTTGTAGTTTTGTAGTTTTGTAGTTTTGTAGATGGAAAGGCACGCGCATTTTCTTCTTTTTTGTAGCTAAGGTTTTTTTTTTTGCTCTTGGTGCAATAATAGACTTGCGTAGATTGCAGATTTTTAGGCTATACACGACAAAGCAAATTAGATAAGAGCATTATTAAAGAAGAGTATTTTGTTACTTGCCTTTGAGGTTGTCTGGGTGACAAAGTTTCAAGATGTAGTTGATTTGACTTTGATAAAGAGAGAGAGGAAAAAAAGAGGGAGAAAATGATCATTACGTTCTATTTACTTCAAATACACACTGAAAAAAAACCAGTCATCCAATCAGAGCCTGGCATCTCTATTGTATCTATCCCATCAGTAAACAAAAAAAAAACATGTGATAACCAATAGGATCAGTAAATTAGAGGGCGTTGAGAAGTAAACAAACTAAGAGATGCCATGCTATTTCATGCCGACATTCACTCTCCTGTATTTTTGATTGTGACAGCCAAACTCCTCTTTAATTTACAGTGATACTTGTCCAACAAGTCAGATAAGCTTAAAAGATGGCATTCGAGAAAAGAAGAAGAGTGAAGAATGAACAAGTATTGCTGTCATCTAAACAAAATAATAACAAGCAGTTTAATTTGTACTCATCTGGGTTGAAAAGGCTATATATATATAATTCCACAGAAGCTATCAAGCATAGCTTCCTAGCACTGAAAACTGAGATGAAGCCGTTCGTTCCTTTAATGGTACAGTAGTCGCTCGATTCAAGTGTGTAGTCTACTTGAGTGAGAGTTTATTGACTTCTTATTTCAGCCAAAATATCAGTTTCTTTTTCCTCAGTGCTTCCTCTTATCCCTTTTACTTGCTTTGACACTGAAGCAAGGTAATATCAACCGGCCTTTTAGCAACTCTACTTTCTTGACATCAGCAATCTCTTCTTCACACAAGCTAATTGCTTTTCTTCATAACCAGTATAACTTGATAGACGACCTTTAGTATCGTAAGAAGCTAACTGGATACATCATCATCTTTCTCATGCAAACGATGGAGCTCAAAGGCGTGATTCTTGTCGCATGACTTGCTAGTGGATCGCAGAGAATCATAGTGGTTTTGGTTTCGAAATAAATAAATTTGAATATCTCACAGTCTACTGAACAGCTTTGTTACCTTTGTATGTAGAGTATTTACTTTTATGACAATTAGAGAAAATAGGGAAGACAATCTCTTTTTTTTTGTGATATAAATCAGATTGACCACATTGGCAAGTATATTGATTGTTTGTTTGTTTCTTGTATAGACGAACTTGATTCATTCTTGTTCCGTATCAATGTACATCTTGTTTCTTTGTTTAATGATACCAAAAGACCAAATCCCCATTCTTAGCACGAGAAGAGAAAGAGATTGGCATTGATTGTTTGCAGTAAATACTCTTACTTTTAAGCTGTTTTTTTACTCACCAACACATTGTCCGTAAGCAAATCCATCAATAAATAGTTGAAATAAAATCACAGATGCAAGCAAGAAAAAAAAGAGCAGAGATGTCTCAACCTGAGACTTTGGCAGCTTTTTGTCATCAAGACGACATGAACCTCAGAGAAAAGAGCTTGTTGAAGGGCAAGAGCACAGTCAATCCTCAAGAGTATTGTCCAAAGTCCGGCTTTTTTCTTTTCCACTTACTCTTGCATCCATTTGATTAGTCAACAACAATTTTATATGGCGAATGCATCAGTATTCCTACTAAAGAAATCAATCATGCAGTGTCATTTTTCAAGATAATGGTATAGTGATTCATGAAAAGCTGGTTTGCCAAGGAACCCATAAAAGACAAACAAGGGGGAACAACAGATATTAGGGGCAAGAAGATACAGAGCGATAAGCTGAATGTAGTCATGAAAAAAGAAAAAAAAAAGAATCTGGCTGAATCCTTGCTCAAGTTA
>JAIWNE010000230.1:0-25475 GCA_025331445.1 Blakeslea trispora | reverse complement strand
TAATACTACACCTTATTGTTGAGAACGTTTGGAGAAACAAATCAAAAGCAATACAGATATCAGCTACAAGGTGGAAGGTTTAAAAGCTAACAAATCCTTTTTAAATGGCTCTTCTTATTCACTAACGGGTATTGTTCATCAAATAAGTGTATTTTAACAATATTAATGGCTAACTATTTAATCGCAGTCTTTTAAGTGCACGATTACTCTTTACGGTTCTACTAAAAAGGCATTAGGTTTCATGGTTAAAAGGGTACTATTTTTAAAACTGCCCAATTTGTTTCTAAAGGATCTTTATTTGCTATGGTTAACATTCATCTTTGATGTCTAAGAACTACAATACCTAATTTAGACTATCAAACATTCGTTACATATTTGGAGACAATCTTTAGCTGAGATAAAACATCCATCTTTTTCATCATTCAATACTTTTTAATTCTTTCCTTTTATTTTGTTCCACTTTCGCTTTTTTTTTTGTGAATTTTATAACCGTCTTATATACACCTCTCTATAAAGCAACCACCCAATTCCAGCCGTTATGTTTATTAATTTACAACATCATTAACTGCCTTATAAGCGCGATTAAAGACAGACTACCATGAACGATCACACTCTATAAGAACCTACCAAATGTTTTCTTTTGTGTTTTAACTATTGGAGATTTAATTTTATTTTTTGGGAAACCCGTTTGCTTAACAAGATCATTTATAGCACCAACTGCTCGTTCAACATGAGCTCATGTCGTTTTGCAATGGGGATGAGCGATCTGAAGATCGACAACAAGTCAAGATGTCAACTTTTTTGTACCACACTCTTCAAAATAATCGCTTTACCTTCTCTAATTCTTTATCATCCCTTTCTTCGCCATTGGTTATACTACTTTAGCCTTGCACTTTTTCTTATCATTACACAAAGATTTAAAATTGTCTCCTTCACTTTAAGACCTATAAATTTGCCGACAAATGACCTTCTTGCCTTTCTTTTACTCTTTGACCTTTATTTTGCAAGGTATCTGATTTTACCTCAAGAGTTTGCTTACTAAAAAATTTACCTTTACCTTTGAAATTGAAATTAAAATCGTCTTCTTTATTATTCGCTTAAAATGTTTCTCCCAAAATAGTCTGGCCCCCAACTTCCTAATTAGCATGCTTTTTGCATGATATACTCATTGTTTGTCCTCCATTTTTAGCTCATGGCAATTTCGCACTCATGCATGACTTTTTTTTTCTTTTGTTTTTTAATATTTCTGCTAAAAAGCAGCTTGTCTGATATTTTTTTTAGGACTTAGAATTTATTTTAAATAAATTTAATGGATGAAAATAGCACGCACTTGGTCAACCTTTCCAATTTGCTTCAAACTTTTAACTAAACAACCTTGAACATGTAGGAGTACAATGAACTAAAAAAATTGAATCGTTTATTTACTAAATCCATCAAATCTGCTCTCCAAAACTTATCGTTTGGGCCAAACTACCATTTTTTGGGCCAAACTACCACAGATTAAATTTTCTTGCGCTGTAGTGATGCCTGAATCCAATGAACCTCGCCATTGTAGTGGTTGTAGAACTTACATGCCTAATCCCGGTCGCTTTAGAACCTTCGAAAGCTGTCGTGTAAATACTTGAAACCTATGAATTAAAACTTTTTCTCTAATTTATGTGATAGGCACGTCAAACGAACACTCATCGCACTCGAAACATAAGAGCTTCTGTAGCCAGAAAACCTATGGCTTATATCTCTGAATTAAATAGATTTAGCTCTTGGACGCCTGGCAGTATGGACAAAGAGTACTCACATTGCGGTGCTTTCCATTGGACAGCCGAAAAGCCAACTAATGTTCCTGCTTCTACTTGGAGTTGGGAGTCCTGTTGCAAGCATGGTGCCGTTAAGTTGGATACCCTGAGAGAACCACCTCAGCTTTTAAAAGATTTGTTTGTTGGTAACCATGAGTTATCTACTCACTTCTTAAAAAATATCAGGCAATTCAACATGGCTTTTGCTTTTACCTCGGTTGGCTGCAATACTGTGAATACAACAGGTTGATCTGGATCTGGCCCTTCTTCATTTATGATACATGGTGAGCTGTATCATTTGCAAGGACCTGTGAACCATGTTGTTCCGCTGAGTGCATCCAACAACAGAGATGATGTCCCTTCATATGCACAGCTGTATATCTACGATCCTGCTTTCGGTGTTAGCAACAGAGCCGTCAACAATCCTGACCTAAACGTTGATTTGATTGAGCTATGTCGTGTTTGGCTTGTCTGAACATGAATTCCTTAAGAATTGAAGTCTATTTTTGTATATAAAGATCTACATCATAATTGGATTAAGTAATCCTATCAACATTATGTCAGTCTAGAATGATTTCATAAGCAAGTGCTATGAATCTGGACTAAAGAAGATGATAAGCAATAAGTCTTGCTAAAGAAAGTAAAATGTCAATATGTCATTAAAGGTGACACAAACTAGTCTATGACATTGTTTTCTTGAATATCCAGATTTAGTAAAGAGTAAAGACTAAAGGAAGTCAAAGACGTAATAGCAATAGTAGATAGCAATTGGTATAAATACTCTCATTTATTTTGTTCATAATAAAGGCATACGTAAAACAGTCTCAAACTACTTACTATATTTTTCCTCCTAAAACCTTTATCTATTTTCATACCTAAATATCACAAGCTGCTCACTCGCATGCTTCATGCTGAGAATGTCAATCCTTTCATCAGTATTTACAAGCATGCACATGAGATTTTGAAGGATGAATACGAGAGACAGACGTTGAGTGAAGAGGAGCCAATTCCATTTCACGTTAGACTCAGTCCTCAAATGACTATGGAATTAGTTAAAGGAAATGATAGAAGAACGGAAAACTTACCTACTACAAGCGAGATAGCAGCTGTAATTCCCACTGAGTTTGCAGGATCAAGCTACAGAGATATTCGAATCACTTACCGCAATGATAGTGAGGAAAACACCGGTATTTTTAAGAGGATTGATCAAACACATGCAGCATACATGCCTTTGCATTATGTCTTGCTGTTTCCGCGTGGTGATTATGGATGGCATTGGGGTTTGAGACTTTCAGCTGTAAATCTTCCTAATAGTGATGTTGTGGTTGAGCGTCAGAGAGATAGACATTCTCAAAGAGCATTCTATCGCTTCAGACTTCATACTAGAGCGAATGAGTTTCCTACTCTTTTTCTTTCTAAAAAGTTGTTCCAACAGTATATTGTTGATGCTTGGGCAATCTGTGATCAGAATAAGCTTGAATGGATCAGAGATAACCAAAGCAGTTTGCGGGCAGATGTTTATAACGGTCTGACGGATGCCTTAGCTCATGACAATAGAGACTTGAGTATGATCGGAACTAAGTTTGTGTTGCCAAGCAGTTATACAGGTGGTCCAAGATTTATGGCTAAAATCTATCAAGACTCAATGGCTATAGTCAGGCACTTCGGCAAACCCACCTTCTTCATTACTTTTACTGCAAACCCGAAATGGGCAGAGATAACCAATGAGCTGATCAAAGATCCAAGCAATCGAAGACCTATCCAAACCGCAGCAGATCGTCCTGATATAGTTGCTCGAGTCTTTAACTTAAAGCTTCGTGAATTGATACATGACCTTAAAAAGAAGAAAATCTTTGGTAACTACAAAGGTCTTATCCGAACGATTGAGTACCAAAAGCGAGGTTTGCCCCATTGTCATCTTTTACTATTTCTTGAAGGTGATGATGCCATTTTTCGAGACGGTGAGAAGATTGACGAAGTCATCTGCGCTGAGCTGCCCTCTAATGATGACCCTGAACTATTGGAGTTAGTTTCAAGCCAAATGATGCATGGTCCTTGTGGAAATATCAATCCCAAGTGTCCATGTATGGTTTCTGATGCTTATGGTGTCATGAAATGTTCCAAAAGCTTCCCAAAGCCATATCAGTCTACCACTATTGTCATGCCAAACGCGTATCCTTTATATCGTAGACGAATGGATGGAAGGTCTCATCGTGTCCAAATTAGAGACAAACAAACAAATGAAATGATGTCTGTATACTTGACAAACCAAAACGTTGTGCCTTACAATCCATTTCTTAAAAAGAAATACAAAGCACATATAAACGTTGAATTGTGTGGTAGTGTCGATGCCATTAAATACATAAACAAATATGTTTATAAAGGCCCTGATCGCACCACAGTACATTTAGAGAATGAAAACGATGAAATTGAAAGATATCTTACCAGTAGATATATTGGACCTATTGAAGCTGTATGGCGTTTATTTGAATATGTTATACATGAAGAAGATCCTTCTGTTACCTCGCTTGCTGTTCATTTCGAAAACGAGCAGCCTGTTTATTTTGATCCTGAGGCAAGTGCAGAAGAAATTCAGCTAACTCTTGACAATACGCATTCTACCTTGATGGGTTTCTTCAAATACAATGCAGCAAATGAGAACGGACGTGGTTATTCATACCGAGAATTCCCATCTTATTTCACTTGGAAAAGAAGTGAAAGAAAATGGCAAGCAAGAAAAAAAGGTTTTGCTGTAGGAAGAATGTATTACTGTACACCAACAGCCGCCGAAAGATTCTTTCTGCGCTTATTACTCACCGTTGTTCGTGGTCCTACTTCGTTTCAAGATTTAAGAATTGTCAACGGTGTTGTATACGCTACATTCCGGGAAGCATGTCAAGCATTGCATTTGATCGAAGATGACCAGGAATGGTTCAAATGCTTCTCTGAAGCTGTTGTATTTGTCTCTGGCTCAAGTTACGTTCTTTATTCATTTCAGCCCTGCTGTATCAAGAATTGAATTAACCTGCTGCACTTTGGAATGAATTTTGCTTGAGCATTTGTGATGATCTTGATGTTCGTATGAGACAATTGGGGTTCACTGATCAACTCAATAGTCACGAAACAGAATATGCTTTTCATAAAAACTTACCCAAGCTTGACTATGGCTTATATCTGCTTGAACAAGCTTTTATAGATGCTGGTAAGACTCTTGCCAATTTCAACTTGCCGATTTCAACATGCCCTAACCACTATTTGATTGGCGACGATTAATGGAACAGATCGGCGAAATTAGCAGTAATGCTGTTCTTCAAACCGAAATGACATACGATATAAATATCGAAGAAGCAAACTATCAGCAAAAAATATCTATGATGAACACTGGGCAAAAAGCAGCGTTTGATGAAATAATCGATAATATTTCCAGCAATCCTAAGACTTCTCACTTTTTTCTCCAAGGTCCCGCCGACACTGGCAAGACCTTCATCTACAACACCCTTTGTCATTACTTTAGGCGTCAAAAAAAAAGTTGTTGTCTGCGTTGCGTCATCTGGTATTGCTTCTCTCTTGCTTCCTGGAGGCCGCACGTCTCATTCTCGCTTCAAAATCCCTTTGAACATCTTTCCTGACTCGGTCTGCCTAATCAAAAAGAATAGCAACCTTGCTAGCATGTTGAAAAAGTGTAGCTTGATAATTTGGGATGAAGTGCCTATGCAACATAGACATTGCTTTGAGGCTGTAAATCGAACTCTGCAAGATATTTGCTCAGACTTTGATTCGCTCTTTGGCGGTATTCCTGTTGTTTTGGGGGGCGATTTTGCTCAAATAGGACCTGTTATTAAGCACGGACATCGCCATCATATAGTCGAAGCTTCTTAAGCAAAATCATCAGAAATTTGGCCTCGTCTCAAAAAGCTCAAGCTAACGGAAAACATGCGCCTTGCAAGTAGCAATCATGTCGATCAAGCATTCTCTCAATGGATTGGCAATTTGTCTTACAACTCCATGTTAAATGGAAAGATATCTTTATTGCAGTATATTCCTAAGCATCATTCCCTTCATGAATTTGTTGACTCTATATATCCTAATGAAGTATTAAGTCAAACTCTCGATCCTGTTTTTTTTTTCAAGAAAGGGCTATTATTGCACCCAGGAACGATATGGTAGATGAAATTAACAAATACGTTTTGGACAAATTGCCCGGTGACAAAATCCCATTGTTTGCTGTTGACCATATCACTCAAGAAGACTCAGCTGGAGCTGTAGATCGTCAAATGCCCACTGAATATCTTCAGAGTTTGAATCCTCCAGGCTTACCTCCTTCTATTTTAGAATTGAAAGTTGGGATGCCTGTTATGATTTTGAGAAACATTAGTGCTGAGCGAGGCCTATGCAATGGCACCCGAGTAACTGTACTAAGTATTGGCGAGTTTCTCTTAAAAGTGAAATTACCTGGTGTTGATGGTCGGATCGAAGTAATTCCACGATTTACCCTGTCGACTCTTGAAAACGAGTACCCTTTTACTCTGACAAGAAAGCAATTTCCTGTTAGACCATCCTTTGCAATGACTATCAACAAGTCACAAGGACAGTCGCTCAAAACTGTTGGTATAGATCTTTGCTCGCCTGTTTTCACTCATGGACAATTATATGTTGCGCTATCAAGAGTAACATCTGTATCTGGACTTTCTGTGTTACTTGATACAAAAGACAGGGTAAAATCAACCAAGACAGAAAATATAGTTTATCCTGATATTCTACTTCGCTAATAACGCACTTTGCATCACACTTGAACTGAATTATTATCTACATCATTACAAACCACTCTTTAACTACAAATAGTCAAATAAAAAGCGAGACAATATAAATTTATCTATATCTTAACCACATTCAATTGACTTTAAAGTGTGTGCGTATTTTAGGACTTGCCAGGATCCAAACCGTGAGGCATGGCGGCCGTCTGTGAGCGTAGCGAGCAGGCCGACTAGTATTACTATATACTATACATTGGGCGTATTCCATACGTCGCACCATCGGCTTATTTTATATTGAGCGTACCAGGTTCCCATGCTCACTTTGGCCTCTTTACTGGCCAAATGTATTGCAGTTTTGAGAATTTTTACCTACCTTTGTATATACCTTTTTTTGCCACTGAATGCTTGTCATAACAGCTACAGAAAGACGAAAAAGTGCAAAAGCGGCTTGGTTCTTGTCATAAGCAAACAGATTACTATAAAAATAAACAAAATAAAAGGATTAGAACCAGCTTATTATATGACAAATAAACAAAAAAAACTCACCTTTGGATGCTTTGAGATTTGGCCTTTACAGATATACAGAACAGATCATCTAATAGATAGAATCAACTCAAAGTTAGCGACTAAATAAGCTTATCAAAACCTTTTACTTACTCAGTAACCTATGTTGGAGTTTGTCAGCTTATTTACAACAGCAGTAGACGCAGAACTAATCAATACACTACAAAATTTCAACATATATATGTTAGTGATGCTCTTACAAATAAGCAAAGTGTTTACCTTTCTAGCATCATGTACAATAATAACACTAGCTGATTGCTTGAGGCTACTTTAAACACAAGTTGACTTATATTAGTATTAGCTCTTTTCTTTTTGTGAAATACAGACCTGGAACCACTGAGAGCAGAGAAGATAAAGAAAAGGAAATAAAGAGAAAAAAAAGGAACACACAAAATTTTATTGGTTTTTACATCTTTTTTCTTGGCCTGTTACAATCAACGCTCAGGACTTGTATTATTCTAATTCCGATTTTTTACCCAAAGCAGACAAACAGACTAGATGCTACAAGTATAAAGACCTTGTAGCTGATCGTTTTATGAGTTCTTTTTCATAGTATTTTTTATAAACTTAACCTTTATTATGTCTTACAACGGTACTCCCTCTTCCAACGCCAATGGTAGATCAATTCCTTCTGTTGGAACTGGCTCTCGTCGTTCTGTTCCCACCCCTCGTTCAAGCACGTCCGCTTTGGAGCGCAAGCTCGAGGAAGCATTGAAAGGTCTTGAGCAAGCCAACAAATTATTGGAAGAGTATAAGATGTTGATCGATAATCTCACTACTGCTAATGAAGAGATAAAGACAAGACTCGATAACAAGCCAACAGATGAAGTGAATGAAGGTTTTCCTGGATCTAAGAAAGAGTTGGAGCAAATTCGTGTTAGTATCAACGTATATGATCTCAACAAAATCAATCTCTAATTGTTGTTTTAGCTTGTTGTGTTAGAGGAACAAGAAAAGCAATTGAAGGGTGCTACTTGGAACCTCAAAGAGACATTGATCAAGAGTCCCGAGAATGGTTTTCATGTGGCGCAGATTATCAAGAACACTTTGGCCAACACCAGATTTCAATATATAACATCGAACTATGTGTGGCCTACGAACAATGCCATCAAGTATATGAAATATGTTCTTTGGATACAGTACTGCAGTCAGAAGCAAAGCGAGAAAAATAAGATGTTGAGTATGGAACAGCAAGACCAGCAAAAAAAGAAAAATATTGGCAGACTCGTAAATCCCATGTAAGTTGAGAGTGTATAAAGTAATATTTCATGTTCTGTTGCTAACTGAAATGCTTGAAATATTGTTATAGCTCTTGTCAAGACGAAGAACTGCCTATAATGAGTTCAAGGAAGAGCTGGCCAATGTCTTTGGCACCCACGAAGAGTGTCAGCAAGTCTTGACAACAGAGATGACATCTGACCAAGAAGATGAATATGACGAAGAAGGTACACTCTTGAGAGCCAAGAAAGTGCCTCATTACAGAAAGCAGCAGGTAAGCTATAGCTGATAATATTACATGAGAGCAAAAGAATAACTTTTTTTAACACCATCGTCAAGTGTACTGACTTCTTTTACAAACTGGATGAACTTCGCACTGCCAACAACAGAAGAATGAACAACAGCTTTGTGCCAACTACAGTAGGCTCACGTGTAGTTAAAGTTGTTCATGCAAGAAACCCCAAGAAGTTGCGAAAACTACCTGCATGGGCTATTGACCATACATTTGTATAATTTTTTTTTGAAATAGATAATTAGAAGAGTAAAAAAATTTAAAAGCAAAAAATGTTTATTTTCTTATGCAAGACTTCTTGTTAATTGAAGCGCAATAATGAGACTGTCGTTAATACTGCGACGAATATGTGCACGCGCATACAACTTATGTACAGGCAAGATACTGTATGAGCTTTTAGCCTCATACTCGTTGCGAAAAGGCTTGTTTCTCTCACTTGTGCCTGATGTAATGCTATCCACACCGACTCGAGGATTTTTGTACCAACTAACAAAAGCAAAGCAATGGTTAGTTGGAAAGTAATCACCATCTTCATAATACTTTGTCTCATGAAAGAAAAAGTATTCAATAGTTCCTGCGCGCAAGTGCTCTTGGCCTTCAGTATTCACTACTCCATCCAAGTCATCGTTTTCATAATCATCAGGTCGGTAGGCATAGATTTGAGACCCTCTACATCGACCTGTCAAGCGCGACTTGTGTACATCTCCTAGTGCTTTTATCTTTTTGATTTTCTGCACTATATTGTCTACAACAAGATGTGATTCATATCGTCTATGATAATAGGCTTCTAGGCAATGAAAGTCCTCCTGGCTTAGCTTTCTCGATTCTCTCCTGGCTAAAGAAAGCATGACATTGCCATCCTCCTGCAACTGCTCATGACCCATTGGATCACTATCTTTTTCGGCAAACTGATAAATGTCTTCCCTATGAAGAGAGATGTCTGATCCGAAAGGTAAAATTGCAAAGTTATTATGTGTTTCGTTTGTTTGTTCCATTTTAAATATTTGTGCAATAAAAAGAGAAAAGAAAGAGACTTGAGTAACCATTTTTAAATTGATTTGAAAAGCAGCCGCTAAAAAAGGAAGTTTTTTCCGAATTTAGCTTACCTGAGGACTTTCAAACTTGGGAAAAAATTCACAATCAACATTTCTTTCTTTTTTTATACGCGACTTTAGACGCTAATCACTTGCGACTTGCCATCTTTTTTACAATCTAGTTTACAAATGTTTACTCTTTAGGGTCAGTCATCCAGACATCAGACTTATCTCAACATCAAATAAAAGACAGAAAGTATTCACAAGACAAGTTTCTCTAAACAACATCAATTTATTAAAGTTACAAAATATGAAGACTAATATAAAAAACTATAGATAGGAAAAGAAACAGAACAGACAAAGAGAGAGAGAGAGAGAGAGAGAGAGAGAGAGAGAGAGAGAGAACAAAGGAATATCTAGTGTGCGATATAGTGAGCAACTGAATCAAAGTCGTCGGCAAAGATAACCGATTGCATTCGATGCATGTAGGTTTTTTCGAAGCCTGGCTTGTGATTTGTATTAATGTTTTTGATAAACAGGTTGTTTCTTTCGAAACCAAACGCCCAAAAGCAAGAAATAGGACCAAACTTATATATGCATTTACGAAGATGAAGCATGAAATGGAAATTTGGAGTCACAGCTAGAGAACCAAAGCGTTGTTCAAAGCCCCGAGCGAAAGTAAGCAAATGATTGTGAGCAACTTCGATATCAGTCTTCTTTATAACATTGCAGTTGAAGAGTCGGAGTGCGTTGATGAGATGCATGATAAGATTATAATCAGAGGCATTTAAAAGAGGAGGAGAGAGGACATGTTCAGCAACAGAGGTCATGAAGTCTTTGTACTCGGCAGCTTTGACAAAGGGCAAACCTTCCTTTACTATTTTTTTGGCCATAGGGGCACAGGAAGCATCGGAATCAAAGTCAAGGTATTCTTGCATGATCTTTTTTATCTCCAGAAAAGCACCTTCTGAAAGCATTGCCTTGAGCGCCTTCTTAGCAACACCAAGATACAAGACATGCATCGGCTCGATTGTTAAAGTATTGTATGAATAGTATGGTAACTCAAAAAGGATAGAGTATCGTACGCCATTATTTTGTTCCAACAATGTTCTCTCTCTAATGGTTCTTGCTTCTTCCCACTTCTCAGAGCTTTCCCTGGTTTCTTCGACGGTTCTTTGTTCCCACTGTTCGCAACTCCAGTTGCAATAGTCTCTCCTGCTGACAGTATTGGGAAAAGCCGGGAATTTGGTCTTGCACAGATGGCACCCGTGGCTACTATTGAAGGACATACTACCGGCAAGCTTTTCGTTGCAGGTAAATCAGAGCAAACAGAGTACAGACAAGCCTTCATTGTTTGACGCTGAATGCTACCATCTAGCATAATCATCTTTATTTCGACACCTTCCAGTAACACCTTCAATTCTTCAACCATTGGAGCAAGATACTTGTTAATGGCAGTAGTAGGGGGTTCCCTTGGTCCAGGAATTACACCAACCAAAAGCATGTTGTGTTTCAAATCACGTCCTTGTTGCTTTGGGAGATTTTGCACAGTAAGGTATATACAGCCGACACTGTGATTTGTGTTGAAGGGACTAAACCAATCAATGTTTAAGGAAAGTAATAGGTTGTAATCAGACTGCAATACAAAAGGAGGCGCATTGGGAGAGATCTTAAAGTCTAAAAAAGCAGTAGCATCATACAAATCGGACAAGTATTCTTTAGCAGGCGGGCGGGCTTTCCTTGCGGTGACCTGGTCCGCAAAACCCTTTCGTAAGAAGAGCTTTCTCAAGATTGTAATGATTGAGCAGTAAGAGTACACCATCTGTACAACAAGTTGTGCACCTGCAGACTTATTCTCAAAGTCGTATATGCGTCCATTACAAAATTCTTTTGAATTAGTTGGCTTATAGATGGCACCGACCATAGAGCGATTACACACCATTTCAGTAATGATGGGCTTCTTGTTAAGGCTAGTCAAATCATGACAAGATGGACACACAGCATAATTCTTGATACCCTCGGCGCTGAACAACTCGAGAGAGTTTCGTTCTTTGAATGTTGCCACGCTTTTTGGAAGACGAAATTCATCACCATGCAACATCAAGAGCTCGTTCAACTTTTTCCATAACTTTTTCACTTTGCTTATTGGGAATGTTTTGGCTTTGAAGATATGATATAATGGATGAAGCAACTTTTGAAAATTCAGACTGAGGGGTTTTATCAGCTAAGTGAACAAATCAAACAAATTAGTATATACGTCTAATCATCGACAATAGAGCAATACTTACAATAAAAAGTGTAATCAGGCAATACATTTTGACTTTCAAAGTTAGATGCTTCAAAAGCTGTATCATCATCGATCATATCAAATGGTTCGCCATCATCACAAAGCTCGGTATCAAAGTAAGCGTCAGTACAATCCATGAGACTAGCAGGCTGTTCCTCAGGATTCTCAAGGCTAGCTTGATTAACGTCAACTAAAAAAAAACGCATTAGAGAAAATTTATCATTGTTTATGCAAAATGCTGAATATCTTACCTTCACTAATTAAATTGGTGTCGTCGGAAACTACTCTGCGATAGTACTTTGGAGTATTATGAATGGCATTCTTTCCGTCTAGGTAATAAAGAGATATGATATGTTAGAGTCATTCACTAATGTTTATACTAAATCTACTTACAAATAGTCAACTTCCACTGTGCATATCTCATGCCTTCAAACATGTTGCGTCTTTGATGAGATCTGTATTCATTGAAATCTACTAGAGGCTTATCCATTGAAGTGATTTTGCAAGTATCACAATGGCAGTAGTAAACCCTTTCGAGAGTAGCAGCAGCACAACGACAGCATTGAACATAGGCAGTACAGCGAGTACATTGGATTTCTTGAACAAAGCGAGCAGACATTTCAGGTAAAGTAGTTATTATTTTCAAATAAAGTTGAATAGCTATTCTATGTCTTTTTTTTGTGGTTCTTTTATATTGCTTTTGCATTCATCTTGTCACAGGCTTAAAGTAGTAAGAAATATTTCATTCGTTCCTTGGAAGAAGACAAATTGAGACTTTTTATTGATTAGAAATCAATGATTGGAAACAATGCCATTCTCTTTAAATCCTTTTAGCTGTTGTACATTAAATAAAACCAGGTTTTATTCAAAGAAATGCACGTATTAGCACTTTAATGATGTTGACTGAAAACTGCGTCTGATTCATTTTCTTATTCATTTTTCCTTATTGAAGGCATTGTTTTGACATTAAGATTTCCTATTATATCGAGATTACACAAATTTGCTGAGCCTTTCACTCGTTGGTGTTACTGACTTTTTTTTACTTGCCGATATTTTTATTGGTTACAATAAGGAAAAGGCAACTTTTTTTCTTTTTTATTTATTTTTTTCTTTAAAACAGACTAATACCATTCAGACTACAAGGTGTACACAGTGTGATTTCAGCTCATCTAGTACTTTGAAGCTACATCTGCTCAACATCAGTACATTGACAGTTGTGTTTTGTCTGCTTTCAACCAAGTGTAGAGATAATTCATATTTAAATTCTTAAACGATAATAAACTATTCTTTTTTACAAAACGACACCTTTTATTATAGTGAATCGTACTTTTTTAGCCACTAAATGCAATGCTTGCGAAAGCTTGGCCATAATATCGTGATTGAATGGTTTTTTGATATAATAAGAGATGGTCTAGTTAAAGAGACTTTCTCGATGAGTAACAAAAATACTAATAGTATCAGCTTAGAACATAACGTTCCTTTTTGAGCATACTTAGCAGTTTTAAAGCGGGGGGTTTGGCTTGTTTTCTGCTTGTCTATCAGAGTTTTTTTCTCTCTCTTCTTTTTTTTGATGTGTGACAAAGCCCAGAAACCAGACAATTTTTAGCACTTTGAAATTTTTTGACCTTTTTTTTTTATAAGTTAAATAAAATTTTAATTCAATAGCTATAAAGAAGCAATTGTTTGCAGTAAAGACTTCAATATTTTTACACGGGTGTATTCCAGACAATTAGGGATATACTCTGTCCAAGTTTCAGCAAATTCTGACCATTTTTGAGAAATTTGATTTTTGACTGCTTAAAGACCCCGTGAAAGGACCCATTTAATGTAGGAAATTTTTTATCACTGTTGTGAACATTTAGAATCTATATACTGATTACGAAATAAATGATACAAAGTATTATTATACATGCTATATCTGGGCATAGAGTTTAGAATAGAACTAGAGTAACCGTAATAGATCAATGTCTACTTCATCTATCTATCCTTTAGAGATCGATTCTAATATGATGCTATTTTGAGAGACAGATTGGATCATATATCAAATAGACTAATTGGCTCTCGGGACTTAGGCCTTATCGATGTGGATAAACTATTGATATCAGCTATACCGAATCAGAATTGATGTGACAATGAAAATGACAAGATGGTGCTAAAGATTTTATTAAAACAATTTTTTCTATCTTACCATCGCAGATCAGCTATGACCTGAGAGCTGAGTAGACT
Organism: Blakeslea trispora; assembly: GCA_025331445.1. Taxonomy (NCBI): domain Eukaryota; kingdom Fungi; phylum Mucoromycota; class Mucoromycetes; order Mucorales; family Choanephoraceae; genus Blakeslea; species Blakeslea trispora. Next base: position 11,307 of record JAIWNE010000230.1, on the reverse strand, counting down.
GAATATCTGAGACATGGTCAATGATATAGTGTTCCGTATCCTCGATATTAAAATAGATTCCCTGATCATCTCTAGATGATAGAATCAGTTTATCCGACCTAAAAGATATAAATACCTAGATATTTCATAGCTATAAACGACATCTGATTTTTCTTTAATAAACCTATACGAGTTCTAAAGGATTTCTCTGTTTCTACTCTGACACTCACAACAATCACTTTCAGGCCTTAAGTGTAAATTTTTTGTAGTGGACCACTACAGAAAAAAAATTATGAACTTCACGATAGAACAGGGCGTTTCGTGTGTGAAGTTGACTTTCGAACTCATGCGATAAGTTTGGCATTTAATTGATAGTATTAAAAACAGGCCTAATTTTAGGTGAAATTTATAGTTGTTTGAGCGGGCAAAAATTATAAACTTCAGGCCGTTTCCTGTGCTTAATTAATATTTTTTAAGCAGGGAAATTTTATGAGTTACAGGCCTTGATATGCGGCAATGCTTTGATCTCATTTGGTCCTTTGATTGAAATATGCTTCATGTGATATATTTACTATTAATAACAATAAAAAGTCAATCAGACCAAAAGAAAGATGTTTTATTCAGATATATGTTTTCTGTCTCTATTTATACTATGGGAAATACTGGTATGATAACTGAGTAACTTGAGCACAATGTATACATTGCCTGTAACCTGGATACATTGTATCCAGTGTTTGTACCGTTTGAACGCAACAGCCTGAGAATTCCATGTATAGAAATAGACTGGTCACAATAAGCCTAATCTGATCTTTACTTTATTTTATTGCTCTGAAAGAGGCCGTTGTATGCAACATTACCCTCCTCCAAGATCGGATCATCGCAATTGTTCAAGTATTGGTAGGCACAGAGTGGCTAATTCAGTTGTTCAGATTGTAAAGAAGATTGTGTTTGATAATGCTATCGAGAAAAAACTTGTAAAAAACCCAGTGGGAAAAATGTGTCAAGAAAAAGATAGCATTGTTTATAATCTTGTAGTGTGACGAGCAGATCTTCTCTTACGTCGATCAGAAGAAATGTCTTTGCGTCTGTTGACAGTGTCAGGCAGCGTTGTACCTTGAGTTACTGCATTAGTCACGTTTCGTCTAACCCAATAATCATTAATTGGCTTTAGCGAGTCAAATGAGGAAGCTGGTTCCCATGTATTGTATTTCGCTTGATCATCATATCCACGCCAGTGGACGTAGTATTCAATGTTTTTGCCAGTACCACGATGGTTGACAATAGCTTGAACTTCGTAATGCTTTTCAGCTACATCGGATTGCGATCGTTGATCTCCTGACTGTATCATCTTGATCTGATGCGTAGGTATGTCTCTAGACAACAATGCACCGGTTAGATCCTCAAGAATGTAGGCACCACTTTTAGCCCATCCTTTGATGGTGAAAGGACCAACGTAACGAGGTTCAGTCTTTGCTTTACGATTCACATTGATAATCATAACTTTAGAATTGAGCGGATATCTGTCAGTTACTATGTTATGAGACTTCAAGTATTTTTTATGGTCAGTGTTTTGACGCTCTTTGATGTGCTCATGTAAAGCAGGTACGACTACTTCTTTAACGTGTTTCAATTGCTCATTGATACGTTTGTGCTCAGATTTTTCAAATGTCAAAGTGGGCTTCACTTCGGTATAATCAGTTAATTGATTCGGCTGTCTGAAAAACATAGCCGTGAATGCACGTGTACTGTGCAAGTGTCTAAACTGAGCGTTGACAGCGTATTGAGCCATGTCAACATATAAATCCCAACTTTCAGGATCCTTTGCATCAGCTGTAATTGCTTTGATAATGGCTTGTTTTGCACACGCCCATATATCTTTCACATATAGAATTACCGACAGGATTGTAAGGTAATGAAACCCTTTGATCAACTCCAGTCATCTCAGCCAATTGCTTCAAGACTTCGTTCACAAATTCAGATCCGTTGTCATGACTAATAATTCTACTAAACCCAAATAAACACCAAATACTGAGCAACTCTCTTGCAATAGTATATGCATTCTTATCAGGAATAGCTCTTAGAATGGTAAAGCGTGAGAACATATCAACTACGAGTAATAAGAAGTTGTTTCCACTAGACGATGTAACATTGAAAGTGCCTAGATCCACACAAATGTGATCAAAGACTCCTTCAGGTAAGATATGTCTAGGTGGATGATAGCCTACTTTGTGAATGGTATGTTGTTGACAAGCTGTACAGTCTTTTACAACACGTTCAATATCTTTTCTCAAGTTAGTCCAATGTATACCGTCAGCATGAATGGTTTTCTCAATCGCATTCACACCAAAGTGACCAAGAAGATGAGTACGCTCGATAAGATCTCGACGTTCCATTTCAGGTGGTGTCATATACTCGGCAGATTGACGTTTACTCGATAAAGGTAATTTCGACGGAGAAGAAGTAGGTTCTTCGCGATTATCCACATCGTCTGTAGCCAGACAGGAAGGAAAAGAAGTATTATCAGTGACTTCAATATTTTTCGTTTTGCGGCGCATAGCACCATTGCACAAAGTGACGTGACGTGCATGAGAAAAAGTACGTTTAGAGTCAGAAAGTAAGCTGTTTTCTTTCGCTTGTTTTCTTTCGGTTCTAGACATGTTATTCTTTTTCAAGATATGTCTGTCGTTATAACTAGTGTAGCTGGTTTCACCCTCCTCCAGATTGGACGACTCAGGAGAGTTCAATCTACTAAGAGCATCAGGCAAGCAGTTTGTAACGCCGGGAATATGGACGATGTCAAAGTCATAGCTAAAGATTGCCTCATAGTAGTTCAACATCATAGGGTTGGGGACAGCTTGACTCTTCAAAAATACAAGTGAGCGATGGTCGACATGAGCGGAAAAGCGAATACCATATAGCAACTTATGAAAACGCTGACACACAAACAAGAAGCCTAGCAACTCGCGGCGAGTAGTGCTGTAACGCTGCTCTGTTTTGTTCAGTTTTCGACTAGCCATTCCAACATAATGAATCCTGTTATCCTTGACATAGTAGACTACACCACCAATACCATACTTGGATGCATCAGTCGCAACATGCAAGCGATACTTAGGATCATAAGGTGACAAGATCACAGCGGAAGCCAAGGCCAGTTTCAGTTTCTTAAAAGCCATAGTATGCTCTTCAGTCCAGACACCATCAAGAGACTTGAGAGAACGCAGAGAGTCAAGTGGAGCAGCCAGTGTAGCGTAATTTGGAATTGATCCTCGAAAGTAATTCAAGAATCCCAAGTAAGAGGCAAGTCGTTTACCTGTAGCAGGAGCATCCTCCCAAGAAGCAGTTGCAGCAATCTTTCGAAAGTCCGGCAACAAGGTACCATTACTAATAGTTTAACCCAAGAGATGAACTGAATTCATAGCAATGACCAATTTAGTTGGATTAATCTGCAACTTAGCGTCAGTCAATCGCTGAATCACTGTGCCAAGACAAAGGAAGTGATGCTCCAACGAAGACGAAGTGGCCACCGTGATATCATCCACGTAGATAGAGACATAAGGCAAATCATGGAAATAGTTTTGCAAAACATTTTGAACAAAAGCAGACATGAATGTGATGCCAAAGCACATCTTACGGAAGTGGTAACGAAGATTAGTGAAAGGACACATAAAACTAAGTTTATGTTTGTGACTAGGGTTTACGAGAAACGAAGTAAAGCAAGAACGGATATCAATTGTCGAAATGATAGTCGCATTTCCCATACGTTGATGAATGTCAGAGATGAGAGGCAATTGGTAAACATCGTTACTGACCAAGATGTTGTTCAACTTTCTAACATCTTCAACAATTCTAGGTTTTTTCATGGAGTAAACACCATCGATATCTTTTTTCGCAACACACAAGATGGGTACGTTGAAATCAGTGTGACCCGTTGACCGTTCAATAACGCCTTCATCAATCCATGCTCGAATCTGATCTAATACAGCTTCTTTATAAGCAAAAGGAACTGGATAAGGTTTTTGAAATGCAGTCATTCCTGGTTTGGTCTCAAGGTCGACTACAGCATTAGGTAGCGTACAAAAAGTAGACTTGAGGTCAATATTAGCATTGGCATCTAGCAATGGCTGTAACTGATTCATATAATGCAATCTTTCTGTAGATGTACCGACTGGACTAGCATTGACTGCATTACTTACTTCTTCAGGGTCAATAGGACAAGGCAATTTGGGTCCTGTAGTGCCAAACCAAGAAGTAACTAATCCATGAATTGAAATACCCAAACGAGGCATCAAATCTAAGCCAATAATAACAGGTACGTTATCCTTAATAGAAAATGCATTGAAAACTTCGAAAGTATGAGTTAAGAATTTTTTATTGTACAAAAGCTTTAGGCTGCATCGCCCCAAACGAGGCGCAGAAGACTTTTCGTGTCCCAATTGTACACTACCAGAGGCAGGCACAAGAGGAAGGCCAAGGGAAGAGAAGAACGAAGGATGAACCACACTAAAAGTGGCACCACTGTCCACCAAGGCGTACACAGCAACTTTTTCTACAATAATTGGAACGATAAGAGCGTTAGATTTATACTCTGGCAGTTTCGAAAATTCCGTATCAAACTTACATTGCTGTGCAGCCTCTACCACACGTTCATCGATATCCATATCGTCTTCCGAAGAAGACGACAAAGAAGACAAAGCAGACAAAGCAGAGGAGTCACCCACAGAGGCAACAGGAACAGCAGCATTGGTGTGTGCAACACCAGACAAAGGAGCAGGAGAACCACTCGCACCCAAAGTGCCAGCAGCGACAGGGGAAACAACAGGAGTGCCAGCAGCAGAAGTGCCAGCAGCAGACAACCAAGCCTCATTGGCGCCTTCGCCAACAACAGCAGACGAAGAAGAAGAAGCAGCAGAAACAGAGGAAGAAGCACCATTCGCCAAAGCGGCAGACACAACAGAAAAAGCCTTACAATCGGCGGTGTTGTGAGTGTGCACCCTGTGCAACTCACAGTACCGACCGGAGGAAGAAGAAGCAGAACGTTTGGACACCTTAGCGCCCGACTTGGCAGCCCACTTGGACGAGCCAACGCCACCACCAGAAGTCAAAGAACCACGAGAACCCAAGTCTTGACTGTCCTTGTGGACACGCAAAGAAACAGCCACCAACTGGTCAATGTCCCAGCTTGCGTGCTCAGGCAGAGCAGCACGAGCCAAGAGAACCTTTTCTAGCAGATAGCTAGGTATAGCACATTGGAACTTGTCCATCAACACAGGAGAGGGCAAGCAGAGAGGGTCAGAACGACGACACAAGTCCCGGAAGCGGTCTACGAAGGCTTCAAAGCCTTTACCAGGCAACATCTCCACCTTGGACAAGGCCAAAGAACAGTCAGCTTGTTCTTGTGGGACCGTACGCCCAAAGCGAGAAGAGAAAGCAGCCTTGAATTCACCCCAAGAAGGCGAAGCAGAACCAAACTGGAACAAGAATTGTCCGTACCACTGACGAGCGGTGTAGGACAAGAGTTGTGGGACCAACCGCAAGAAATGCTGGTTCAAGTCCAACTCGTTGGCGCGCATCACGTCCTCAAAGAACATGATGCACGCATGTACATCTGGAAAGATGCGTGACTTGTTGTCATGCACACAACCTTCCCACTGGAAGAGAGGGAGAGCAGAAGGGCAGACAACGCGAGAAGACAAAGGAGCGGCAACAGGAGCAACAGAAGAAGCACCAGACCAAGGAGCAGCACCCACAGCAGGAGACACAGCAGGACCATCCACACTCTCCAAAGTGCGAACAAGCACCTCCAAGTTAGCCTTCTTGCTGTCGACTTGCCCACGCAAATCAGCAAGGTCAGCCTCCTTGTTGGCGCCATGGTACTTGCAGCCCAGGACTACAAGCTCAGCCTTCAGAACGTTGACGGCGTGACGGAGGGGAGAGGCATCAACCACAACAGGGGCAGAGACACCAACCACAGGGGCAGAGACACCAACCACAGGGGCAGAGACACCAACCACAGGGGCAGAGACACCAACCACAGGGGCAGAGACACCAACCACAGGGGCAGAGACACCAACCACAGGGGCAGGAGCAACAGAAGCAGAGACAACAGGAGCAGCAACAACAGGAAGAGGTTCCTGGACAACAACGTCCATGTCGACATCTACGACTGCAGGGGAAGAAGAAGAAACAGGTGAGTTTGACATTTTTAAAGTAGTGAAGAGAGAAGAGAGACAGAGAACAGAGAGTATCTTGATTGAAAAAAATGTGATATATTCACTATTAATAATAATAAAAAGTCAATCAGACCAAAAGAAAGATGTTTTATTCAGATATATGTTTTCTGTCTCTATTTATACTATGGGAAATACTGGTATGATAACTGAGTAACTTGAGCACAATGTATACATTGCCTGTAACCTGGATACATTGTATCCAGTGTTTGTACCGTTTGAACGCAACAGCCTGAGAATTCCATATATAGAAATAGACTGGTCACTGTAAATTTAAGGACGGGGTTTATTGATGGAGAGGAGATGTATACAGAAGTAAAACAATTCAAATTTCAAAGCTTATTTAAGAACACACGTAATATTGAGTTCAGAGGCTTTAGAACGAAGATTGTTTTGTAAACACAGTGAAGTCAATTAACTCGATTAAATAAACTTAGTTACGTATGATCGATGTAAAGTTTATAAGGTTATAATATAGATTTATCTCGTTTAAGAACCACGAAGAGATCAATGAGATTATGTTTATATTATTGACTAGTAGGCTTTTTAGTGATTTTATTAAGGGACTTCGATTAACAATTAATGGAATTGAAGAGTCCAGTCAAATACAACTTGTTTAAGATAATTTAGTTAGTCTGGTCGACAGGTAAAATTTATCAATGGATTATATCAGACAATGCTTAACAAAGCTTATAATTTCGGGCAGACAATTATAAGTTAAGGCAAACAATTATACAGAAGAATAATGTGGGAAAAGCAAGACTAAGTTCTCTTTATTGATTTTTAATGGAGTTATTTTATAGACAAAAATTGAAAGTCACGATATGTTACATATGTTACATATCCTCCGGGCGGGAAGAAGTAGGACCCCTACGCGAGTTGTTCGTTTTTTGTTTGTGATATTGGAGAGCTTCTTTAAAGGTAAGAGCGAATAAAGAAGGCTTGAGAAGAGATTGGTAACGTTTCTTGTAAGTACTCGGGAAAGTAATAGAGATGGACGAGGTAGGATTGATATGAAGTACACTAGCCTGTATGAATTTCTTTCGTAGGCGTTTTTCTTGGCGACGAGCAAGGACTAATTGTTGATGAGCATTTTGGTACTGAGACAGTAAGTCCAGATCGGGAGAAGTGTTTTCTGAGTTGGCATCAGTCTTCTCGGACAGAGGTAGGAGGGAGATAGGGTCTAAATTTAGGAGCTGGTCCCAAAGGAGGTCTTCTTGATTCATTGTTGGACTCAGGTAGAACAGTTTGCACGGACAATGAGGGGTTTTTATATATTTTTAATTTGTTGCCGTGTACGTGTCGTGGCACCAACTTGCCGTGGATAGTTTTCAACAAGTAAGTTCCATTGGCGAAGGCTTGTTGTACAATGTATGGCCCAGCGTAACGGTCTTGTATTTTCTCACCAAGGTCTCCAGCAATTGCGTCTTGATAGCGCAACACTAAGTCTCCCAGGAGAAAAGGCGGTTTGTTCTCTTGACTTGTTTTTAGCTTTTTGTTGGAGACTTTGCGTTGATGGCTTTGGGCTTTGACTAGGTAGTCGTGGGCTTGACGGCGAATCCCTTCAAGTCGGTTCTTTATTGCCGAAAAGTAGTCTTCCACTTGTGCTTGGGAAGGTTCTTCAATTTGTGTCCCTAGCAGGTTATTGATCATTGTGCTTGGGAAATAACCATAGAGCGCTTCAAAGGGTGACATCTTGATAGAGGCTTGGGTGATGGTGCGATAGGAGAAGAGTATAGGCTCTAGGTACACGTGCCAATCTTCTTTTTCTTCGTTAGGTAACATCATTAGACAGTGACCCAGACTTCTGTTGAAGCGTTCGACGAGACCATTTCCTTGAGGGTGGTAGGCGGACGAATATTTGTGCTTGATAACAAATTGGTTACAGAGAGAATCGATGAGCAAATTACTGAATGGCGATCCGTTATCAGTGATGATAGTGTGAGGAGTGGAGTGTCTACATATAACATCTTCCACGAAGAACTGGTAAACCTCTATGGCATTGGCCTGAACTAGGGCGCGAGCTTCTGTCCATTTGGTTAGGTAATCTATTGCGACGATGATATATCTATGATCGCCTCGAGAAGGAGAAACATGCTTGATGTCCATGGCGACTTGAGCGAAAGGTAGTATTGGCACCGGAATGGAATGGGCAGATTCATGGAAGTTTTCTTTGCCTTTTCTTTGGCATCTATCACAAGTGCTTATCCATTCTTGAAGGTCTTGATGCATGGTTTCCCAATGATAGACTTGTTTGATTTTATCAAGAGTGTTGTGGAAAGCGAAATGTCCTCCGAGGGGGTGCAGATGGTAAAATTGAAAGATCTTTTTGGCTTCCTCTTGGGTTGGTACTTGTTTTTGGGTCTTTCTGTGATAGAGTTTGTTTTGAGTTTCGAAATAGTGGGATTTCAGTTTGGCTATCTTTTGCTGATCGGTGACAGATAGCAATGACGGATATTCCAGAGTTTGAAGATAGTGTAATAGGTTCGAGTGGGTTGAAGAATCCATATAGATATATAATGAATAAATGAAAAAAATATATGTATAGAGAAGAAAAAGTGGAGGTGTAAAGATGAGGGGTAATAAAATATATAGAATTTTTTTTTTTGAATGTAGACGAGTTTCACGACGTCCAAGGTCGGATATTAGTTTAGCGACTATTTCGGTCGAGCAGTTTAATAACCCAGTCGGCTTAGGAAGTCGGCATTGTTGTTGATTCTTCCGGGTTTATACTTGACTTCAAAAGAGTATTCACTAAGAATAGCTTGCCATCGGGCTATGATGCCTGTAGTTTCTTTTGAGTTCAATAGTCCTCTTAGGGCCGAGTGATCAGTTTCGATAATAAACTGAGAGCCAAGTAGATAAGGACGGAGAAGCTTTACAGCCCATACAACTGCGAGACATTCAAGTTTGGAGACACCATAATTTTCTTCTGCTCCTTTTAACCCCCTGCTTGCATATAGGATGACATGTTCTTTGTTGTCAGCGCCTTTCTGGGCAAGAACACAACCAAGGCCTTTTCTGGAAGCATCAGTTTGTAAGATAAAGGGACGAGTGAAATCCGGCCGAGTGAGCACAGGTGGGGTGGTCAATAGTTCTTTCAACTCATTGAAAGCTTTTTCAGCTTCTTCGTCCCAGGTCTTTACATTTCCCTTGGTCTTAGTAAGATTATGTAATGGCCGAGCGACCTTAGCAAAATTGTGACAAAACTTGCGGTAATATGAGGCGAGAGCAACAAAACTTTTCACCTCTGTTACAGTTTGTGGTCTAGGGAACTTTTGTATCTTTTCAATTTTGGCTGGGTCCGCTTGAATACCCCGCTTTGTTATAACGTGTCCCAGGAACTTGAGTTCTTCTTTGAAAAAAAAACATTTAGAGGGGTTGAGCATCAATTTTGCATGGGACACACAGCGGAAGACGCTGTCCAGATTTTTGAGATGTTGATCCTTGTTGGGGGAGAAGACATTTTGATCGTCCAAGTAAGAAATAATGCACTTGTTGAGGAGAGGTTGAAAACAGATGTCCATTAGTTTTTGATAGGTAGAGGGAGAACAAGATAGGCCCATGGGCATCATTTTGTAGGCATAAACACCGTATTTACAGATAAACCCGGTTTTATCCATAGAATTAGGGTGCATGGGGATCTGATGGAATGCAGCACGCATATCTAAAGCTGAAAACACTTGGGCGTTTCCTACAGCGTCTAATAGGTCATCTATGCGTGGTAAGGGATAGGCATCCTTTTTTGTCTTGGCATTTAATGCTCGATAGTCTACGACTAGCCGATAGCCACCATCCTTTTTCTTGATCATCAATATGGGTGAGACCCAACTAGTGGTTGAGGGTTCGATCACTCCCATCTTGCAGTATTTATCAAGCTCTTCCTTCAACTGTCGGCTTTCTTCTGGTGATATACGATATGGTCTATGGCGGATCGGTACTTCATCTTCGGTAATAATTTGATGACATATCATATCAGTGCGGCCTAGTTTGTCGTCGTTCCAGTCAAATATGTGTTGATATTTTGCAATTAATCGATAAAGGTGATTTTTGATTTCTTCCGATTGACTGTCTACACTGATCTTTGACTTTTGATCATCGGTTAGGAATTCCCCTTCTTTATGGTCCGTGGAGTCGGTAAGAGATAAAAACACTTCTTTAGTTATTGTTTTGGGACGGTAATATTGCATGTCCTCTATCTCAGATATCGTGGCTAGTGTAGAAAGAGCCGGTAGAGTAATAGGATCATACCCGTGATTTTCTAAGGTGATTCTACACTTTTCCTGATGAGGCTTTAAGACATAATTGGACAAGGATAGTTTATTTTCAAAATTGTGTTCGAGTTCAATTAATTGGGCTTGAGCACGACGGTTCATGTTTAACGTGATAGGTACGGTGGATTTGGCAGGTATGATCATGGGAGGTCCAGGTTTGATCTTGATGCTTCGAGTAGTTTTATCTAACTGAAACCGGTGTTCTTCCTTGGTGGTCAGACAATGAAAGTCTTCCTTCAGCATGTGAGTAGGTTGGGTAGGTGATGGTTCACTGCTGTCCGTCTCACTGGGTGTTTCTTCTTCATACTCGGCATCTAATTCTTCATCAGAATTAACGGCTTCATCTTCATATTCTGGGTGTAGATATTTCAACAGGGATTGTCCTGGCAATATCGTTACTTGCGAATTAGCTAGTTGGGTGAAGGTAATAGGTATAGAAGAGGTTTTACCTCTATAGACTACCGATAAATGAGACAAGTCGTAGCTTACTGTGGCTTTGCTTTTCTTAAACCAGTTATTGCCGATGACTAGGTCATAGGAGGGACTTGGTAGTACTTCCAAGTTGATTGGGGTAATAAGAGAACCAACTTGAATGGGCACATCATAGACCACACCGAGGGACCCATAGTCCTCACCGTTTCCGATGGTAAACACAACGTTTGAAGGGGCATCGATTTGGTAGCCCAGTCGCTTTATCAAAGCATCAGATATGATACTTCGACTTGCTCCTCCATCTAAGAGAGCAAGAATTTCTTGTTCGTTGATTCGTAAAGTACAGTGAGTAGCAGTTGAGTCCTCGTCTTCAAATTGGTTACTAGTTATGGCAT